>VOMN01077130.1:0-13498 GCA_014899125.1 Orchestia grillus | reverse complement strand
GCACGTGTGGGGCACAGGGCGCATACCCAGGCGTGGGGGCACGTGTGGGGCACAGGGCGCATACCCAGGCAAACAAACGATAGCAATGAAATTTGGGCCTGCATTTACTGAAGACCAAACTAGACATCTGAATGATAAGTACTTTTCAGTGGGGCATGAGCTACTGACAATACGAGAGCTTGACGGATGGTAACGGCTAGATAAGTTCGGGTCCAAAGAACTACATCAGGCAAACACTTGTACTTCAACCAACCCTCATTTACCCATCGAGTCTGTTTTTGCAGTATGCTTTCAAAAGCGCCGTTGATCACTCCCTGTGCCCCGTTGTCCCTCGCTCATCTCAATTATGTCTTTCTATAAGCTATGTCTCATCTACGTCTTTATATGGAGCTCGCAGTTTATGGAAAAAAATTGTGGATCCAATGATTTTGATTTCGAAATGAAGATGAATAAATGTTGCCTGATGTTCAAGCACAACAAGCGATAACTGAAGCAAAATGTTACTGATCGCTTGTGTCGAAGCCATATTTATCTCGACGATTATGCCCGCAGAGCTGCGAGCGGGACACATCTGAGGCTGAGCGGGACACATCTGGGGCTGAGCGGGACACATCTGAGGCTGAGCGGGACACATCTGAGGCTGAGCGGGACACATCTGAGGCTGAGCGGGAGTTGGGGTCAAGCTTCGGCAGAAGCGCACCTAGGGTCGAAGCTTACTGCAGCTTGCTCTGATGGTATTAATTAATAATTACCTATATTCTGCAAATTCTAATTAATTTTATGCCAAAGGCCTTTGTACGAATAATAAAATTACACCAATGTCAAAGAGTGTATGATTTGTCGATCGAATTGAGAAAAAATCAAAATTTAAAAGATAATATGAAACTTTGGATGTTTTAATATCTCAAAAAATATTACAGGAAAAGCTGATTTAAATCTAGGATAAGTGAAATTGATGTAGATTTTAATGCATAAAATACAGATTGAAACTAGAGTGCAACCCTTTTCTTTTAAAAAAAAATGATAATTTCCAGAACTTGCGAAAGTACTACTCTTCAAATGGCTCCAGAAATATCGCAATGACTTTTATAGGAAGGAAACTAAGCGGCGTCGCAATAAAGACCGCACTCCAAGCAGGACGACGCTCCAGACCACATGCGGGCAGTTGAGCGCACTACAGCCCCGTAATCGAGACGAAAAGGCGTGCGCCAGCAGGCCGGGGGGCCGTTTGCAGCTAGCAATGTCAGTTCAATTTGCGTTACGCTAAGTCGTAGCGCGCACTCGCGTCTGCGGGCCGAGGCCCAGGCATCTTATTCGAGCTCTGGAAACAACACGGGCTTGGACAGGCGCACTTGAGGAAATTTTGATAGCGGCTACTTTATTTTACGCGAACCAAGTTCGCTTAAGGCAGGACAAGCTTGTGAGCAGGCGAGCTGCCTCTAGAATACGCAATGAAGCAGCGCGCCTCTCCGACGCAGCTGGCGCGACAGCCTCCTCAGCATCTCCATTAGGTCTTCCATGCTCCATTATTGGTGCCATCATCACCAGCAATCCTGCCTTCAACAACTTGGAAGTGATATAAAACTGACGCTACTGACTGTGGTCATTTAGGGCGGAAAGTTAATTGTCGCTTCTAATATATAAATATGTTATTTCTTCGGGGGATCGCAAAATGTGAATTACCTCAATATCTTGTGGGGCAAAATGTTGAAACAATAATGAAAAGAAGGATCATGAAGCAATACATGATCCAGATTTCAAAGCTTGATTTGAGCAGAAATATTGCTGGATATATCTACAAGCACGCATTCATGCTTAATATGTTTACAACCATGCATACATGCACTGACCGACCGTTAGAAGCAAAACCTTAAATAAAAGTCAGCCCGAACATGGCCATCACCCTCTGAAGTATAGAGTGTCACGGTTGTAACGTCAAGTTAAAATTAATCTTTCAGTTGTAAAAGGGTGGCTCAGCGCCGCGTGGTAGCAACAAACAATAATTCAGCAAGAGTTCACGCTATTTATAAAGCTGAAAAATGCTGTCTTCCATTTGAATTCATATTTTCAATTTCAAGCAACTATATGAAAGACGCATTTGGTTTGCCACTGCAATATGGCTAGTTACAGTTTTCTTAGCTCTTTGTCCCCATGTTGCATTACCATAACACGTAAACTAAAGTAAATTTAAACGCCTATTACGCAAGAGGGACATGAATTACAACTTCTCTTTCGTCGAGTAAATATTCTCTGGTTGAATTATGGAAAACGTAGTATTGTTTAGCTCTGAAAGAACGCAGCAGTGCAAATGATGCTTGCGAGAATAGAATTTCAGAAGCGTAACTTTGTCGTTCAGGTGACGGAACGCAACCCTTCCTCTTCAAATGAAGTATGAGCACATGACGTCACTCGTCACTGATGCTGCTCGATTGTTCGTTTCTGTGCACCTGTAGAACAACGGCTGCTGCGCACGCACATCGAGGCTCCTCCTGGTGATTAGAAGTTACCCTGAGAGAATTTTGTTATCCTCCATAATAGAATTTCTGCCCTCCACGGAGAGATAATTGAAAATCTGTCCTGTGGGAAATAGGAAAGTCCCCAGACAAGGGGGCGACACGCCCACTCGAGGCTTCGAGTCAAGATAAGCTCGGGAAGGGGGAATAGATTGGAGTGTGCGCAGTTGACACCTTTGCAAGCTCTGTGAAAATACAGCATGACAAGGACGGCTGTCAACTTAATGCGGAATACAAATATTTGTCCATGGAAATGTGAAAACATATTTGAGTAAGAAATAAATCTACTGACGACTGCAAGCATACAAATATCACGTTCATAATTGTTAGAATTATTTTGATGAGCTTATTTCGCTTGAAATTTGAAAGCACGAGAAGACTGCATATACAGGAATAGGAATTATAGTATCAAAATCTTTTTAGATGCTTCGTAACTTGCTTCATAGAGAATAATGTTCTATGCGATCTCAGACTTCGATCCCTTTGACTTTGGGTTGTGCGCTGCGAGGTAAGAGTCATCATGAGACGGCCTGTCTCAAGTTGTGAATGATAATTACTTGGTTTTTGGAAGAGTGTTGGTGTCCAGGCTACTGGAACTCTGTCGTGGCCTGACTATGCAGGGTCTTAGGGAAATAGAGGCACCAAATTTTATTCCAACCAAAAAGTGGCAAACTCAACACTTTTGCCAGTACGAAACTTTGCAAAAAAATTATTTATAAGATATTAGCTGTTTAATGTTTAAAAGGAGAAAATTTGAAAACAAAACTACCCATCCACAAATAATTTATTTATTCATTTACTTTATAAAATTCTTCAAAGTTTCGATCATTCTGATCGACGCACTTGTGATATTGACGACTTAAGGACTGCCGGATATGGTGGACAAGGGCTGACATTTCAGAAATATCGCTAGAAGCCGCTGCAATTCTGGGCACGAGATCTTTGATTGGTTACCATTAGCAGCACCTCGAGTGAAGTGCAGTCTGCCACTTCTGCGTTTCTTAAGAGGTTCATGTTGTCAGCGTCAGGTCACACTAGAGAATGAATAGCAACAAATATGCAAGCAAGAACAATCTAGACCTTAACAGTCTCTACGTTTTCCGCAAATACCTCAAAAACATTTTTTGCGAAGCATCATAGAGGCAAAAGAATTGGGTAATCCACTCTCTAAGAGGGGTGAAATTTTATACCTCTTTTTCCCTAACATCCCGCAGTATATAATTAAAGCAGCCTCGTCTGAACTCCGCACTCGTTAGGCTTAACTGATCGAACAGCTCTGTTCTTAAAATCAAGGAAAACAATGCCGACTATTGAAACGTTGAGTTGGCAAGGAGTACTAACAGAATAAATTCCTTCGCGTAATAAGTAGATTACTGCTTCTTCGATTAACCAAACTTGTATGAACTGTCGCTAGTAAACAAAGAATCATCTAGCATAACTTACAGAAAAAGATTGCATTTTCATAGGGACTTGGCTACAATTCCCACATGAGGTTAGACGGAAGCCACCCGGAGCTCTACTCACAAAACTCATCTCAACCTCAATGTTCTCAACGCCCCCGCCAGCTCCGCAGCTCAGCCACGCAAACGAGCCCGTGACGCAAAGTGTGTAATGCAGTCACCCAGGCAATAATTTGCTGCATCACTTGACAAGAACCCTTGATAAACCAAATTCTTTTCTCGACACAAGGCCTAACTGACCTCACCCTATTGCCTAACTGACCCCACCCTATTGCCCAACTGACCCCACCCTATAGCCCAACTGACCCCACCTTATTGCCTAACTGACCCCACCCTATTGCCTATCCGTTGCTCCGTTGCGGGTCAACACACAGAGATGTTGATGAAATTTTCGAGCATTTAATTACAAAGAGAAAAGACTGAGAGTAAGAAGACCTATTCACTTCAAAAGTTTGAGTACAATTTTTGCAATTTAGCAAATAAATTTTATAGTCCAAAGACTTGTGCGTGCAGAGCAGTGCATGAGCTCATTTTTTTAAAGTATGTTTTAAGGGTAGTTTTCGTAGCTTATAAAGTATTAATTTTATTTGTCAGAGATTCTGGTTACAAGAATGGGATTCGCCCTCATTGTCCAGTGATTGGGCGGCGAAGTTGCGTCCGCTCTCCGAAGGCCCGTGTCGCAGTCGCAACTTTCCGCAGTTAATCACGACGCCTTCGTCACCGTCCACAAGAAATGCATTAGCGGAAATGAGGTCCGTAAGAAAAGGAGCTTCCAGTTTTTCTACGGATAAAAATAAACATAAGCCGCTAAGTAAATGGAACGCCGGGCAAGTTCGTGAAACGAGACCAGATTTCATCGGAAGATCTGGCTGTTTCGGAATTCCGAAGGAAACTTGGCGGGAACGATCGATCGTTTCTGTGAGACTTGAATCTCGAGATCCAGGGCGAATTACAACTTAATCGCATTTCATGAAGAGTTGCATTGGAGTTGGCTCATCCTAAGAAACAGTCGAAGGGGAGTTTCCTCCAAACACAGTTGAAGAAATCGTCAAAATAAATTTACAAGTTAAGAATATCACCATCGATCTCGCAACACCTGAGCACAAAAGTTTGAACTGCTGGGGAATAGTCCGAAAACTTTTTTCAACAAAGCAAGAGAAAGAAAAAGCCGCAGAAGTCCGTCATAGTCAGCCTCGCTGTGCGGTCTGGTGCGACGAGGCCCTCCTGTGGCCGGG
This sequence comes from Orchestia grillus, assembly GCA_014899125.1. Lineage (NCBI taxonomy): Eukaryota > Metazoa > Arthropoda > Malacostraca > Amphipoda > Talitridae > Orchestia > Orchestia grillus. The sequence goes on along the minus strand of VOMN01077130.1, from coordinate 8,290 downwards.
CAGGAGGCCTGAGAGGACGTCTCAGTCGCCCATTTCCTCTGCGTGCGCAGAAAATTGCTATAACTCTCATCTCTATCGGTGAGTGCTTATGATTTACATGAATGCTCATTGTAACGTGTCTGAGTGACACGCTGTGATTAGTCAGGCGCAAAGGTTGATTAGGCACTTCCGTTGTAACATTCATTAATTAGATTACGTCAACCAGACTCCTCCAAACTAGCCTCAGATAAAAAAAGGTTCGGGATCAATGCAACGCAGCGCCACTATTAAATATAAGACATTTCATTCGAAGTTTTAGCAGTCTTTGAGAGCCCTTGGGAGATTTTAGGAGCTTTCGGGAGAGAGACGGAAAGGAAAGACACGGCGAGTCTTCTCTTGCGTATCCCCCTGCAAAACAAACATTTTATTACATTCCCGTAATTTTACATCTCATTCTATAAACACTTTATGGCGTAAAAAACAGTATAGCCATACCACATTATAAGTACCACAGATGAATAGATAATCGTTAGGACAATGAGCGTTGTATAGTCTTACAACACGTTCACATTATAAATATGTAAACAAGTATGGATTTCTATCCTTTAGATTTACATCGAGAGCTACACATGCCAAGACGATGTCCACACAGCACGGATGACCACAGCCCATAGCCAAAAATTTATTGTCTTCGATTTCGACACGTTCCCCTTCATCTTAGTTCCCCTCTCATGTCAGCCTGAGATGCATCTCATAATTACAATATGTGTAACTAGAGTTACATTATCACATTACGCTCATGATCATAGGCTTTTGGATGGGCATTTACTATCACTATTTGGAAGTACTATTTGCAAGTGCTATTTGATGAATGACTATTTTGACTCGCAAGAATTCGAGTTTTGAATATGATAATTCTTGCGAGTCGGTAACCTCTCCCACCGTAGGGCCAGTACTGGCGCTCGAGCGCGTGGGGCGAGGAGGCCATGCGGGGTTGTGCACGGTAGAAATCATTCAACAGTAAAAGTAAAAATTATTGAATTATACAAGATTTTTATCAGTTTAAACGCATTAGGACGAGATATGTTGACAGTTTTGAGTGGAAAGTTGGGGCTTGCCAGGAAGTTTCGGGTTCTATGGAAAATGAAGAGAGAGACTCATGTACTGCTTAATATAGCACCCTTATCTCCGCCATTGTAGAGCTTTGAAAAACTCAAGTCTTGAACATATTAGAGGAGAGCAGAGTCAGTAAGTTTCAGGATAAAAATGTTAATGAAACCATGTTATGTAAATTTTAAACTGATTCTGAAAAATAATTTATTTATTTTACCTAATCTAATTGCATGATTTCACCACACAAGATCTTCTACAGCCACGACTGCTATCGTAACTTCGTTTTTGCGATAAGTTATGACCGATTTGTCCCTAGAACCCACCGTGCAGGGAAGAATTTATTCTGGAATATTTGAAAATCGCGCGACCGATGCGAGTCTCGCGATCGAGAATCTCCGGCAAGAGATTGAGGTGTCCAGCAAATTTGCTCTTAAATAATTCATGCTCAAGTTGTGGGCCATTTCGTTTCGATGACGATCTCAAACAATTTTTCCGCTCATGAATCACTGAAAGAAATGCCCGATTTTGTGGTATGAGGAGTTATAAGAAACACGCGAAAGAGCAGAGGACCGAGTCACAGATTTCAGAAAGAAGTTTAGAAACCACTTTCATATGGAAAAAAAATGCATTCACATTTATGAAGTTGGAGCTAGTATTTGGTTGATAATCTCTTCATAATAATACTAAAATTTGTAAAAGATTACTTGAAAATAAAATGCACGAATGATATTTGGAGAGGTTTCGTAAAATAGTACGTCCGACAAACGTTAAGCTGTAGGAGCACGAATGCATGGCCCAATAATGTGCAGCTAGAGAAATGTGCTTCCTCAACCCGGCTCGAGCTTATCTATTAGGGCTGACTTTCGTTGAGAACTGTCCATTGTGTTGGCTGGGCCACGGAAAGGTATCTCGATGCTCGTGTACGGTAATTCATTGCCTACAATTGGTTCATTCGGCCAGTTCGGCGGTCTCATACTTCGTCATGCGATTACTGAACCTGTGAAAGCTAGAACGCCTGCGTGGAGAATGATAGAGCAAAATAGTTCAAACAACTGATCAATATTTGCGTGTGGCATCAACTGCACCAAGCTACGAATGCCAAAATGACGAAATCGGCCACATTCACATTGGTTTGACACACTGTGAACCCTCTGAATCTTTTAGGGGCTTTTTTGCTTTAATGACTTTTTTCTGGCTTGAAATTGAAAAGAAATAAAACCAGATTTTAAGAAGAAAATTTCCAAGGCCAAGTAATGGAGCCCAAAACCGACACTTGTCCAGACCCATAATGATTGAGTTCATAAATATGTAGAAATTATTCTTTATATACCTATTTTATCGCAAAACTCTAATGAAAATTGTTGTAGATATTTAATTGTTGAGCCATAAGGCTGTAAAAAGCGGTTTGATATTTTCTCCTACAAAAAACTTAATGCAAATAACATAGATATTTGACACATTTACTCTTGCGATTGAAAGCTCAAAAAGAAACATCTGATCGAGGCAATTGAGGCGGCTCCTCGTTGCAACACCTTGCAACTAAGGCGGCTCCTCGTTGCAACACTTCGCTCCAGCAGCGAAGAAATGGCGAAATAGAATTATCAGGAAATGTCAGTGCTGGCGCAAGCGATTCCAGCTGTTCATTTGTGCAGGGTAGTGAACACTGGCTTTTTAAGTTCTTCCTTAGATGATAAAAAAATGCAATCAGAGGCTCATGGCATTACAATGTGTCGATGATTATTGGAAGGCGTAATTATGATCACTAAACGACGGCTCGTACAAAAAAATTGAATTTCCAGCCTGACTAGAAAATGAAGGCAGTTGAACAGCTCTCAGAGGCTGCAGCATTTGAATTTATTTAAATACCAGTTGTCTTGTATTAAAGACTGAAATAGTCCTTTATTAAACGAATACAGGAAAGCTCTCAGAGACTCTGCTAGCTGGAGCAAATTGCATTTTTTTGAGGCATAATCATTTTCGGCATTAAGATATTATGCGATATTTGCCATTATAAAGTTTTTGAAATTCAGTCAAGCCTTACATTTTACACCAAAATACAAGATACGCACACAAAATGTCCGTGTACCACAGTAGCATGAAACGGTTGTTTTGCACTTTGTAACGCCATAGGAAAAGACATTTCGAATGAGATGACGAGAGTGAAGTATATTGCGTGTTCGGAAAGTGCTATTTGGATCAAATGAAGGCGTGGAAAATTTTAGCAGAAAATCTCAGAGTATATTTTACTGCTTCTAAAATAAAGATGTCATTTGAAAAGCTTTCATTTAAACTTACGGTATCTACAAAAGATCGCGAATGCTGTCCTCGGCTTATCTCATACTGTTCAGTCTAAGGGCACATTCATAATGTGTGAGAGAGTTCTAAATAAAGATTTGTTTCGGACAGTCGTAAATCAATTGGTGCTAGACAAATCATGACCGATAAATGAACTTTTACAAAAAAAAATTGAAAAGTTGAGATGAAATTAAAATTACATTTGGAATTTACCTCCCTATGAATGCACATCGAGAAGCCACACTACATCCTGACGATAGACTCGCAGCAGTCACACGTTCTTCGCGAGTAGCCTGACGCATCACGGGTTGCCCTCAGCGCCCCAGCCAGCTAGGAAGAAATCTGCATAAAGACTCCCAGCCGGTCGGCCGGACGAGAGAGTTTATTTTCCTGAATAATTTTAGGCCTGGCAGGTGAACAAATGCTCTGTGTCGCAGTGAGCCATTGTTGTCACCTCAGGGCGCCTTGTTGACTTTTAATTTGAACTCGCAATTTTTGCTCAAGAAGGAGCGGGGCACACACTCTAATAAGGAGCACTAGCCGGTATGCCTGTGCTCACTTCTAACTCAGCGCAAGTTCCAGAGTGTTTGTGAAAGGCTTCTTCGGGCCCGCTATTTCTCGAGGGGCTACACAAACTTGGACTTGCGTAGCATTTGAGTTTTGAATAAGAAAGATTGATCCTCGTTTCACCTCGAGTACTCTGGGTACGAAGCCATGCTCGGGAATTTTGGTCTCGGGAGTATATTTCGAGGCTCTTCAGGGTGGGTGACGAAGGGAAAATGAAGTTTATAATCCCAAGCAGGGTCTTGAACGCGGCACTATCGAATGCGTTTAAAAATCATGCTATCAAATTATTGACGGTGCCATACAGAGGGACATCTTGAGAGTTAAAAATCGTTCAAATATAAGTCCTCTTATGTCACTTAAGGTTGTTTTTTTATTTACAGATAAATAGTATAAGGCTCCCTAGCCCCCATCAAAAGCCATCTCACGAGAGCGAAAAAAATGACCTATTCAGCATAGATTGTATGAAACACGGAACCTACGCACAGGTGTGTTCCCACACAGGATTCTCTGCGCATAGAAATAACAAGTTAAGAACAAAAAGGAAATAAAGATGAAGAATTCTCGAAGAAGGTATAAAAGTGAAAAAAAGTAAAGTGGGCACGAAAAAAAGAAGTCCCGATGGCCTGGCTAGAGCTGCGGTAACATACTGTGAAGCCCTGGAGACGCTTCTTGTTAAGAAAAGCGTTGACTCTTTTAGCTCTCGGTATGAAATTACTAAGACACGTTGGAAGAAAATCGCTTATCTGTACGGATAAATCTGATTTGAGAAATTAATAGAGGCTGCTCATAATGCCCTCGAAACGAGATTAAACTTGAATATCTACAGCGCATTAACCCGAATATTTGAACATGAAAAGATAAAATTTATTGATAATCAGATAATCAACCAAGCAAAAAAATGGTTCAGAGGAAAGTATTCGGTCAAAATTGATTGAAAAGCCTGAAGCTTTCGAAAGTAAATAGTTGGACTCCGTAATCACGGATTTGGATTAATGTACAGAAAAATTATTGAACGCGTAATGATTCCATATTTAACTGTTGGGCCAGTAATTCGGAAACATCGAGATATTGGAGCAATATCTCATTTGTAAGAAGTCGGGGCTCCTCGCCCTCTCGACGTTCTATGCTGCGTTAGGTGACGACTGAGCTCATGGCTACCCGTACTCGACAGCAGAAAAAACTGGAGTTGCAAGGAGTTCACGTCAGCCGAAAAAAGTTGCTAGAAAATTGCATCGAAGTGGTCCACATGCCTTCACTCCATGCACAACTCCTTCTCTTACAGCAAAACATGTGAAGAACCGCTTAACGTTGCCCAAGATTATCTTGACAAAGAAATTTACATTTGGGAACGTGTTGTATGGTCCGATGGAAGTCAAATTGAACTTTGCGGCCAAAACAACGCTCGTCTTGCTTGGAGGAAAACAGGGACTTCCTATGCTCCCAAGATCACGAGCCTTACCGTCAAGCATGGAGGAGGCAGCATTATAGTGTGGGGCCGTTTTACTGTACGCAGTGCTCGAGAATTTCAGATCAGTAATGAAAAAATGGATAGTTTCATGGACTCGCACACGCAGATACTGGAGCAGAAGCTGCTCCCGAGTGCAAGTGGATCTTCCAGAAAGACCTTGACCCCACAGCTTAAAGCGAAATTTACACAATAATATGTAGTTTACAAATAAGAAAATAAGCGTCCTTCCGATTCCTAGCTATAGCCCGACCTCAATCACCATGGAAACTTGTGACAAATATGCACAGGAGTTCAAAGGACCCTGCGTATTTGAGGATGATCTGTATGCAAAATGGCACAAGACATCACAAACGGAATGCCAGTGATCCGTTTCCGGTTACAATAATCGTCTCCATGCTGTTATTGTACATGAAGGTCACGCTACTAAAAAAATTCTTAAGACTTGTTTATATGTAGGTATAGCAAGATACTTTTGTCCCATACATTTTTCACCTAGTTGCTTTCCTAGTTGTCAGTAAATGTTGTTTAGTTCCGTTCAATTATCCTGGTAAATATATGTTCTGTGAACTACCAGTACTATTTACTCGAAAATGGAGCCCGAAAATTTAGAATAAATGAAAAATAGAGCGGTGCAAATATGTCCAGGCACTGCAAGTCAAACTAAAACTCTCAGGATACTACTTGCTTGGTTGTTTGTAACCGTGCACACTCTTCTGTAATTATACGAGGCAGAAATTAAAAGTCAATCTCTCAGTAATTAAACAAGGATTTTTCCATCGTATCATAGTTACCATTCGTTTGGACCGGAGTGAATGAATTATTTTCTTTGGCTTCGTTAGGAAAAGTACTGGAATCATAAGACGTTCATAAGGGACTTTAAAATAGTGACCCAACGGGTGACGGGTGGTCAAGTACTTGCTTAACAACATTATTCCAACTCACGTTATAAAATGTACGCTCGTAAATGTCCTCTCCATCCAGGAGTAGTTAACCAACCTCTCGAGTGTGCATGACTGCAAGGATATTTTCTCAGAACGACTCATTTTAAGTCCGCTTATTGCACTGAAAATCGCTCTTAAAGTCACAGTTAATAGATTTTATGTAACAAATGACGTAACCCAGATTACGTCATCCGTTTAGTTTACTCGTCATAATTCCCAGAAAGAAATTCAAGCAATATTACTCCAAAATGAAACCTGGGAGTCTAATATTTCAAGAAATAATATAAAAAAATCAGTGACATTCTCAGCGTCAACGCGGTGACCATGGCAATGAGGCGCCACTCGGCCAAATCTCTCCTCTGTACATACAGCGGTACTGGCAAGACAATCCCGTCATTTCCTGTTTCCACGCAAGTTTAATTAGCGACACCTGGCCTGTTACCATTGTGCTCAATGCGTCAGGAATTCTTGGAGCTCATAAAATGAAACCAATTTTCACTTTTGAACGAGCGCAGGATCGGACCACTGCAGCGCAACGTGAAGTTGGAGCCAGACGTTGAGTTCAAATGAAGCACAAAACTGCCCTCAGATGAGGCGCAGGAACAGTTCAGGTAACCCTTCGTGGCCGACAATTGCCAGTCTCTCAACTTAGTGCAAGCCTCGACGTAAGTCGTCTCATGAGTCCGAATTCAAAATTATGTTACCAAGTTTTAAAATTAGAGAGCAAAATCAGACGGCATTGGAGACGATAAACTATCCCTAGACAGGGCAGGCGCCTTTACGCTCCGAGTGAGATAGCGGATGGGTGTGCAGGAGTGTGCTTGAAAAATGAATGATGCTTTCGGTAATTGAAAACTTGTAATCTGCACCACACTGAACCCCTGCCCACTTGAACCTCTCCTCAACGACAGCCTCGTCAGCACTACTCACCGCACACAGCCCTCGTCAGCACNCGTGCTGTGCACGATGCTGTGCACGATGCTGTGCACGATGCTGTGCACGATGCTGTGCACGATGCTGTGCACGATGCTGTGCATGATGCTGTGCACGATGCTGTGCACGTGCTGTGCCTGGAAGTGTACACCAATAAAAGACGAAGAGCGTTTTGAGCAATTCTCCGATAGCTTCCAAATTAATCAAAAACCGTTTTTGAATAAGAAAAAGTCTGAGTTTTTCAGCAAACAATTCTTTCACAAAGGTTAGGACATGGGTTCGTAAGCTGAGGTTTTTCCTTTATCGAAAACCTAACACACACACCCGAGACAAAACTAACACACACACGAAACAAAACTAACATGCACACATGAGACATAGCATTCTGATGTAACTACACAAGCGCCAATTTTATACCTCGGAATAGCGTGACGGTACTGCACCACTCTGGGTATCGCAGTAGAGCGTGGCGGTACTGCACCGCGCTGGGTATCGCAGTAGAGCGTGGTGGTACTGCACCGCGCTGGGTATCGCAGTAGAGCGTGGCGATACTGCACCGCGCTGGGTATCGCAGTACAACTGTAGGGCACTGCAGCTCTGCTGCAATAACTCCTACCAAATTTAGAGGCTGAAGCGGCACAAGTTCTCGGAGAAACCTCCGAACTCTGCGCTGTGTATGCAAATCTTTTCAGGACTTGTTCGAGTAATTTAGTCGTGAGTGGTAGCAGAGGGAACACTTTCTTAACACACTCTTGAAGCTGCCAGCTCCTCTTCAGTAAATTGGAACTAAACGTCCTCTGTCGTTCTTTGCGCTTCCAAGGAGGAAGGCCGAGAGAAGCTCAATGCATTCGAGAGTGCGGGGCACAAACGCTACGTGGCTGGTCGTGTCCTGACCAAAGACGCTCGCCCGGCCCACGGTAGCAATCCTGTGAGAGCGTCGTGGTGCTCGTAGGCGTGTTGTGGCGCTCGTATGCGTGTTGTGGCGCTCGTAGGC
>VOMN01077126.1:0-20244 GCA_014899125.1 Orchestia grillus | reverse complement strand
CACACGCGAACAGTGAACACCACACACGCGAACAGTGAACACTACACACGCGAACAGTGAACACCACACACGGGAACAGTGAACACCAGGCAGCGAGCTACCTGGTTTTTGTAGCAACATAGAGGCAGTTTGGTGATGAAGTTGTTCTTGGGCAGCAGCGCCTTGGCCATGTCAGGTATGGAGGTGAAGGTGTTCTCCACGATGAGGGCCCTCAGCTCCTGCCGGGCGCTGGTCCTGCTCGCCAGCTCTATGCCCACACCACCACCTGCACCACGACAAGGTGGTCATAGTACGAGTTATGTGTGTGTGTGTGTTAATAATACGAGTTAATACGAGTGGGTGTGTGTGTGTACTAGATCCGGTGAAAATGACTGGTTTATTGTCTTTTTTTTAATAAATGGTATTTTCCAAGTGAAGCGTGTAATGAGAAATAAATGTTCCTCGTCGTTTCTTCTGCAATTAACTATTCACACAGAAAAATAGGACGGCGTAACACGTTGAGTGCGATTTAAATGTCTTCAAAATAATAATAATTATACTGATATTATTGGTCTGAAGCTCAAAGACTTTCATGAGAGAAGGTGAAACGAGCTGTCAGTATGCGCGAACACAGCTTGAAATTTCTCAGAGATTTCACATGACAGCCTTAATTTATTTCGGGTGTGATACAAAACGGAAAAGATACAGTTCCGTAGTAGTAGTAGTAGTATCATAGTTTGCTAGTACAGAGGAACTAAAGCCGCATTGCTCCGAAGGTGGAGGAGTTCCACAGTAACGGGAAAGTACACACCAAGGATAGAACACCGCATGCAAAAGTAGGTTGTACAAATCGTGCAGTCTCTGATTTTTCTCCTGTAAAGTGTACACGAAATATTAATGGGATTAAGATTTCTCATTGAGATATCACAATGACCATCATTATATGCCTGCACACCTACCTAGAGACCTGCTGAGCACATTAAGACTTTACAATGACTATCATTATACGCACACACAAACACACCTAGGGTAGAGACCTGCTGACCACTTTTATGATTCTACATAGACCCTCAACCCAAGGACCCTTGCTTACGCTCAATTTGGAAACTAGAAAACATACAGAATAATTTATGCACACACACCAGTCATCGGAAAGAAGAAAATATGAAAATGGATGCGCCCTCCTGAGTGAGAATTCCAACCTCTCTACATCCAACACTAGCTGCCTGTTCAGCGCGCTGTACCCACCTAGCGACCTGCCGAACACGACGATCTTATTAACATCAATGTCCTGGCGAGTGCGCAGGTAGGACAGGGCGGCAGCAGCGTCTTGATACAGGCCCACTTCAGAGGGGTGCCCTGAGCTGAACCCAAAGCCCCTGTACTCCAGCAGCAGCACGTTGCACTTAATACGGTTGAACAGCCCGCACACATTGGCTAACCTGCGAACAAACAAAAGCGGCACTTATTGGCCTTGCTCCAGAGGACACCGTGCAAGATCTGGCACATGGAATCCATGGATTGAGTAGATTTGGCATGTGTGAACTGTGGATTCTATGGGTTGAGTTTGGAATTGATAGACCGGGTCTAACTCCCTTCATCGCGCCAAGGAGAGCTACAGAGCAGGAAAATTCTGAGTTGAATAAGTTTTTTACAACTTTTAGCCAAAAAAATCTGAAATCTGATTTTAGCCAAATCTTGTCACCCGCAGCCCTTCTAGACCTCAACTCCTCAAGTTTCACAGACTTTTACCTTGATAACTACTAAGTGTAAAAAGTTGCATGGTTAGATGATAATAAAATGGATGATTTTATTTGTAACTGGATTTTAAATATCTCCATGTCATATCGAGGGGTAGGTGATAATTAATCGTAATACATCACACTCATCACAATAAAAAATTATGCAGAAAATAAAATGCATACAAAGCAATGTAATACCTTAACAAACATGAATATAGATTTATTTACTAGAACATTTTTAGCTTGAAAAAAGTACATGTTTATATAGAAAAGGAGGCACAACCAACACAGGGTTCACATCAAAAGAGGCACAACCAACACAGGGTTCATATCAAAGGAGGCCAACCAACACAGGGTTCATATCAAAGGAGGCACAACCAACACAGGGTTCACATCAAAGGAGGCCAACCAACACAGGGTTCATATCAAAAGAGGCACAACCGAGAGGCCGATCATGCGAGTCACACCACACAAACCTCGCACCTGTGCCCAAAGTTGCCAGCATTGCCGTGCAGGTAGAGAATGGTGAAAGTGCTCCTCCTGAGCATGGCATCCACCTGCCCTACAAAGACAGCGTGCAGCCTGGTGTTGTCCGCTGCATAAAGGCGCAGATTTTCACTCGGCAACCCCACGGATGAAGGCAGCATGACACACTGACGAGCATCAGGGGGGTAGTCCGGACAAAACACGGCCTGGTCGCTAGCATTGTACAGAATACCTGAATAGTAAATGAAGATGGTCAAGAGAAGGGCATATGGTCTGGTGACAAATTGCACAAAGATTATTTAATTATACCTGTTCAAGCACTCCCAGGTGATCATAAACAAACTCACAGGACAAAGAAGAAACCAAAACTAAGCATGGAAATGCTGTCACTTTATAGTTGCTCAGTCAAGAATGCACGCATGTTGACTGAGGGTGAAATGTTATTTGGTGTTCAAGACCTACTTCAGCTCTTCTAAAAATGGAATGGTCATGGAAACTTCAGCCTGGAGCCCTAATGCAACAAACAACACTTATTCCAAGCAAAAAAGTTGAAGGATATAATATTCTGTAATCAAATTTTTCCTTTGTACAATGGCTAAAGAAGAAGAAAAGACAAAAAAGGAGATAGCTAAAAAAAGTGTGAAAATTGAAAATAGAGCTGGCTAGAAAGATAGAATTCTCTTATCTACAGATGAGATAACCTAACAGAGCCCCTTGGGGACATTAGTCCCTTTGGCATACAATAGACAAAACTGACCTGACCCTATTGCCAATCTGATGCCTTATGAGGGTCTCACAGCACTGTGTTCCAACTCATCAGTAGAGGTACAAAATAATTTATCTACACAAAATACATCATACTTCGTCAGAGTTTGCAATAACAGAATAGTAACAGACACAAAAATGGTGATAACGTGACTGATAAATTTAACATCACTTTGCCTACAACTATCAAGCTGCATACATTAAGAAATGAAAAATTCCAGGAAAAAGCACTGAGTAACTAATTTAAATTTTCTCCAGCTATGATCATCCAATGCCATACTTCAAAGCTCTCCCCTTCATTTTTGATTTACTTGATACAAAGCTCATATACATACAATGCCAAGATAAGGATACTCACTAAAAATTAAGCTCAAGAAGAGAAAAAATGAAGCTCAAGAAGAGAAAAAATGAAGCTCAAGAAGAGAAAAATACAGAGACTTACTTAGGATGGAGCCCAAGAAGAGAACAAAAGATGCAAGTGCACTGTAGAGGAAGAAAACAAGCAGCACAGCCAGGGCCATGACACAACTGGTCACGGGAAATCTTCTCAACACTCCTGCCACCAGCACTGCCACCATCCCTGCAATGGTTCCAATGTTAATACATTAAGTAAACACAGCTGCTATCTCTGAACAGTCATCAATTTCAATTCAAGGTGCAATAAAATGCAAGTGCAAATGCATTCCAGATGAACAAATCCTTGTTTGAAAAAAGGTGCATATTTACTTTTTCCTTTACAAATAAATACCTGTTGGATGAGCAGGATAAAACTAAAATGGTAAAAATATTTATTTTATTATTTCAAAAAATAAAAATTAATAAACTTTTTTATGCATTATACAAAATTAATGAAGCAATGAGCACATTTTCTATACAAAATGCAATACAGACCAATGAGAAAAGCTTAGCAGTTTAACTTCTAACTCAACAGCCTAACTCTCAAAAATTTTAAAGTAAAGTACAACTCAAACTCAAGATTTCCTGCATATTGTCTCAATATTTCATGGCAATCGGCTCATTATTTTTTATCCCTTTGTAGCAGTCATTTTTCAGCATAACAATAATCTAACTCAAATGCAACATTAGGGAGTTGGATTCCAGTTGGCACACAAGCACATTTTAAACTACAAAAATGCTTTATTTCATATATGAGCAGTACAAATAGTAAAATCTTTTATATGTTAAAAAAATCTTCAATTGTTGCCTGATATCAATATAATCATTTTAATATTATAATTTAATTATAAAAAATAAAAAGAATTTATTAATTTCTATAATGTCTAAAGTGAAGACAAACCATCAACATAACAAAATTGACAGACTTGCTCACCAGCAATGGCCAAGGCTTTGACTCTGCGCTTGCTACCAGCCTCCAAGTCCACAACCCCCACGGGCTGCATTGGGTGGTGGTGGATGTGTGCATGGTGATCCATGAGCAGCGGCTGACCAGCTTCATCCAACTTGTGAGCCAGGGGTGGAGGGGGAGCAGCTGGTATTTCTTTATCATGAGCTGTGCTCATTTTGGAAGCTTACTTAAATTATTATCCTATATATTACCTTGTAAATAAAATTAGTAATACCTGCAACATACATAGATTTATAAAAATATAGTATTATAAATTTAAAGTAATCATTAAATACATACTAATACTGTTACAGAAGTTAGGTATTCTTTTTCGGTTAATAATTACTTTAAGTTGGCATACTGCACAAGCATTCTATCCATTGTACAACCTGTATATTAGTACCATTAGAAAGAATTTTTCTTGAGTTGCAGAAACTTATTTAGAAAAAGGTTTTTAAGTAAAGAAAAAGCCATGTGGAAAGATATTCAAGCCATTCACATACCAATACAACATAAAGATGCAAAGCCTTGGGAATTAGAGCCATATTTGTACAAGTTCTTGCATTATGTCAAATTAACTAAACAAATCTATTTTGACCAACCCTACAAAAACCTAATGTCACCAGGAGGCACAGCAAGAGTAGGAGACAAATTATAGAATGAGAATTCAATTTGGTTAATTTTACATTAAGACCTAAAATACAGAAATTCTGGTAACACTTTAGCACTTCTTTTGAAATGGCAATCATTAACAAAGATGTGGTCAGAGATATTCTAGAGACCCCTACAATTTTGCAATCATACAGGATGACCCGAAAAAATGTTGGTAAAAGTAAACGTTTATGACTTAAGAAGTATTTAACGTAGAAAGATAAAATAAAAACCACATGAAAGAGTATAACNATAAAGGAACGATCCTGAATCAAAACAAAGGTGAAATCCTTTGGAATCCATAGGAATCCAAAAGTGAAATCCATAGGAAGAAATCCTTTGGATTTCTTCCTATGGAGCTGCGTGAAAGAAAAAGTATTCAGTACAAGGCCAAGCAGCATTGACAATCTGAAGATAGCAATTAGTGAAGCTCTCGCACTTATTAACCAGGATACCTTGTCTGCAGTAACCGCAAATTTTGAAAAACGTGTTGAGCTGTGTATTCAACAGGGAGGAGGTCATTTTGAACATTTATTGTAATCTGAATAAAACTTAAAGCTATACTCTTTCATGTGGTTTTTATTTCATCTTTCTACATTTAATACTTTTTGAGTTATAAGCATTTACTTTTACCAACTTTTTTTGGGTCACCCTGTACAATCTGGTATAAGAGAACTAATTCTTAAGCACAGTCTTTAATAAGCTGCAGAGCATACAAAGTGGTCACTGAGTGGTGATATGTAGCACATTAACATAATAAAAAATTGAAAGTAGAACAAGAGAGCATTGACTGGACTGGTGAAAAAACTGCATGAATGGAAAAACATCCCTAGTCTGGTAGACTCAAAAGGTGATACCAGGGACGGATAATTCTATCATGGAAGTTATGGCAATCAACTGCTGTTTAGAGTCTGATGTAAAACTTGAAGAGTGAACAGGCACCCATGCAAGTGGAATGAAGGGAAGACTAAGATGTGTTTGCAGTTGCACTGAAAATGCATCTTAGTTTACTGGAGTGGAAGAAACAATTTGAGCATTTTGTTTCAGCATGTAATGGCATGAATGTGAGAGAAGCTTTAATGAATGGAGTTTATGAGCAGTAGGGAGTACTTCGGTGGTTGGTCAAAACTCAGAAGTGCTGAAAATGGTTTGCTTAAGTTATCTAGTAGGACTAGAGTCTAGATAAGGAGAATCATTTGATGGCTGTGAATGCAATGATAAATTTTTAGATAAGAGCATGGAATAAAAGGTAGGGATATGTAGCATTTCATTGATTTACATAAGTTATTTTGACCTTTTATTCCCAAGCCTAAAGGTATCTTCCTTTTAGACAAAATATATTACCCAGTGCAACCCTCTCAGGCCTCTCTTGGTTGAAAACCGTATGACATGGAGTACTTAATATTTCAAGAAATTTATTGATAAGGCCGGTTTGCAGCCAATGGGACAACAGAACCTACTTGTGGGTACAATGTGAGAATTTTGGAATGAATTTATTGGCCAAAATAGAGGTTGCGAGAGATGTTGGCCCTCGTATCAAGTTCAAATTGAAGGTGTGCCTTCAATTTATTACAAAAACATTTGCTTGAGCGCTCAACATTTTCGTAAACAAACATTTGGACATTACATCCCTAACATTTTTGTAAACAGAAATCACATATTTGAATTGGATATTACAACTATGTTACTAACTAATCACTTGGATCTTATTCTTTGTCGGTGACATGCCTAAAACGTTAGATTCTAAACAAATTTCGAAATACGATTGTTGATGGATTAGGGGTTTATTTTAAAATAAAATGATTTCTTCGCTAAAATACCGGCAATAATGTAAACATTAAATACTAAGACTGCATTTAATCTACGTGATTATACATATTATGGCCATTTAACGGCTTTACTCCAACAAATACCGTACATATTCATCCATTCACTGCAAAATCCGTATTTTGAGCCACTAATTTTTTTGTTAAGGTAGTAACTAGTTGTGAGTGCGAGACAAATGACAACGGACGGACTTGACATGTTGGAAATGGAATAGTAAAATGCGTATATGTGCAAACGTATTGCGTAGAACTGTTTTATTGGATTAAAGCTAGTTTTTCGTACTAGCCTAAATTAGGTCATATAAGCCCACTGATGTGTATGGCGTAGAAGGCATAGTAAAAAATATGAAGAAAAAGTAAATTTTAGAATGAAATGTTCGATTTTCCAAAAATCAGATGTATATTTTACGGAAGCTTGTTTCCATCTGGTTCTCGAGTTGCCTACAACAGAAATATTATTTATCAAAAACTTTAAAGCAAAACACAACAATTTGGTTGTACCCCTCTCACCTACCCGGTTGTAGCTACGCTGCTCCCGTTGAAAAGATATTCATTATTACCATGGAAAACTGTAAATGATCAAATTTCTCAGAAAGACTAGAGCAATAAAGAAGGTCAAAAGATTAAGCCATAAATTACAAAATTCTTTATTTAAACGACATCTTCTTTAGCTTATTATTCACATTTCAAACGCTTATTTTAAAATATGTCGTATTTTATCAAAACACAGGTATGTGTGATACGAGCACATCCCGTCTCTGCTTAATATATTTATAAGAATCATTTGTCCAACATTTAGTGGCACATTCATCAACTGGAGAAGTTGGCTTCAATTGTCTAGGCCTGGTTTGTGACAATCAGGTTTATTGCATTACAAGCGTACAAAAATGAGGGTAAATCTGGCATGAAATAAAGCAATTTTCCATATCACGAATACGGAGACTGCCTTCTCTGACACAGGCTTACTGATTAGGAATACAGACCCGAGAATCTGGCCCGGGAAATTTCTCGTCTAATTCCTTCAGTACAAAAATCAGTGGTAACGCTAGAAAAATATACATAAACTTGACGTATTATTATACAGTATAGACATAACATAATATAATTATGTTCAATTTTATTGTTGCAAAATGACAGATGATTTGGTGCCCGAATGAACGATATCCTGGTACGTTGAATAAAGTTATACCAAGTAAGAGTTCGTGCGATCTCATTTTAAGCTGACGGTTGTACGAAGTATACTTATAAGTCAAGCACATAGTATTGTAATTGTATAAAATAAATCCTGATTGAAGAGACCAGTACTACCTGTCCTTTTGCCGGCTCTCGCAATAGGGCTATCTCCTTGAATGAGAGCAATATGTAAACGTACATGGTAGTAACTGGTACTAGAACACTGGAAATATCTCTCAGGAACTAGCCCTCTGGAATTACCCTTCTGGAACAACACCCAATGGAACTAACCCTCTGGAACTATCGCTCAGGAACTAACACTCTGGAATTACCCTTCTGGAACTACCATCTGTTGCTACTCCTCTGGAACTAACACTCCGGAACTATCCCTCTGGAATTACCCTTCTGGAAGTACCCCTCTGGAACTACCGTTCTGGAACCTGTCCCTCTGGAACGAATCCTCTGCAACTACTCCACTGGAATTACCCGTTTGCCTCCACTATGGATCACTATTTGCACGTAAACATTAGCTACACCAGTACTGTATACGCTGTGATAGTGTGATATATTTGTACGACCATAATACTAGATTGTCACTATAATCAACATCATCACCATTGCTATTACCTTTACATCATTTTTGTTAGTTGCTATTACACTGAGGGCAAAAATACAATTTTGATTAGAAAAAAAATGGTCTAAATCTATAAAAATTGTTACATGATTACCCGTCATAAGTGCGCAATGGATATCAAATTAAGAAAACTATTTATTGAGTACTAGCAACGAGTGACTGTCCTTTTGGTTGGACAACTTGCGTGAAGAACTGAAGCTACTTTTTGTGCCTTCCAAGTTTCTTTGTTTCATTCACGATTTTTTCATTTTTTTAAAGTTATTATGAAAAATCTGGACAATTAAGTTTGTTTTATACAGCGCTCAGAAATTGTGAGACAAGCACATTTTATCTCACACTCAGTGAAATTTTGCAAAAATCCATGCAGTTTGCTCCGCCTATTTGGATAAAGTAAGAAAAGGAAAATTATTTTGTTCCCGAAAATAAAATGTTAATATGATGGTCATTTGAATTCGTACAATCAGTGATATATAACTTCACTCAATCAATAGACTTTCATCCACCAAATTGAATTAGGAAATAAATTCTTGAACTTCAATAAATAGTCACCTATCTACGAAGCAGGTCAATTTCACATTCGATTTATGAACATGAACTCAGTGGAAAAACAATTGACCAGAGAGCCAAGTTACATTCACGTAGATCAAATCTCCCTCACCCAAGACACATTTGTTTCTTTGATTTTCCGTGAGTCGAAACACATACATTTTCTTCTGTAAGTTCACACACGAACTGGACAACATTTATGGTTTTAAATCCTGGTCTCTAATTTTACTTTTGCCAGGCAACATTACCATTATCATGGCGCACCTGAACAAAAAAGATACTTCAGTTCTCTTGAAGTTATTAAAAAACAAAAGCTAGCAGCAACCAACCAGGGATGCTACAAGTATCGCCAAGATGCAAGTACTCGTACACACATGACCACACACACCAGCCAGCCAGGCGGAGGCCCAAACTAACACACGACTACACAACTAAAACAACAACTAACTCTCCTAGTCTACATACAATGGCACGGACTGCATGTCTAGCGCACAAATACAGGGTGTCCCAAAAGTCGAGATGCAAAATTTTGCAAAATTATCGAATTCGCTTCAGGTATCATTCTGGAACTATCGGTGTTAGACGCCTCGAGCTCCGCGGTTGCCCTGGCTCAAGGCTCACCAATATGTGCAGTGGCAGCGGTGCAAAATAATCCCTTGGCAAGCAGCAAGAAGTTTTTGCAACTCAAGCTGCATTTCAGCACGTTTTATGAACTTTTTTATTGAGCTTTCAGAGAAATTTTAAGGGCGTCGTACCGCTCAGTGCTGCAGCACAATTTAGTGTTAGTTACTCAAAATAGCGTCTGCAATTTACACGCGAGAGTGGATGGTATTTTCTACCACCACGGATGACACAGCACAACGTCTGGAGCAGGCGATCGCGCAGGGGCAAGGAAAGTCGACCCGGAAAGCTGCACTTGAACTTAGCGTCAACCGAAGTTTTCGGTCCTTCGTAATTTTAGGCGAAATTTTCACGTTGTTGAGACAACCTAGCGAAAGCTCCGAGCAGCTTTTCGTACAAACTGGCAAAAGTTTCCCGTTATGCGACTGCAGGCTGTTCATAGAAACTGGTAAAAACTTCACGTTATTCATATACAAACTGGTAAAAGTCTCCCGCTATTTGACTGTGTAATTTGTGGATGACTCCCATCACCCCTAGGAAGAGTTATGACATTGCATCCTTCCCTTCTTCGGTCGGGTAAGCCGACATCACTGTCAAACTTGGAAGAAATCAAACGCAGCAGAAACGTTCGAGCAAGAGCAAAATTCTTTAAAGCTGGTAGTTGATGTTGCACTTCAATTTTGCGTTGATTTTGCATCGTACCATCATACCGCCGCTGCAGAGAAATGTTCATTGAAAACTCTAAAATATTCGTAGTTTATTCCGATGCAACTTCAACTGAGAAATGACCTTACAGCATTTTTTCAATATAATGAAGCCCCTCCCCATTTTCCCACATTAGTGATGGGTAATCTAAAAACCAAACATTCTCTCAGGTTAATCGGTCAAGGGGGTATCGTCCTCACTCTCCAGATCCCAAACGAAGCATTTTTCTGCGATATTTGACAAGCAAGTTGTACGTAACTCCTCTCACCGGTCAATGTTCACGGGAAAAATCCGTACGGCCCTCAGCGACATGAGGTTAGGAAACGTTCCTGCGAGACTTTGTTAAAGCCCACGTCCAAAGGTGTCTGGCGGTTGTCTAAACTGAAGGAGATAACTTGGAGGCGCACAGCCATGGTTCCAGACGTAGGAACGCGGCGGCGGCAAGACTGGCTAGCAAAGGCGCAATTGCTTTTACGTCAGTGCTCAAATTATGATTAAATTTAGCTGCGCACATAAAATCAATGGATTTTTTAAAATTGTGCCATTATTTTCGGGACACCCTGTACCACACAGCATGCAAGCCAGGCACAATGGGCGCGCAGGTACGAAGGATTTCCATACGAGAGGACTCTTACAGGACGAAGAAAATGTCTTGAACTGCATTACGCAAAGGATATTTCGTACAAGTACTGTATGCGGCGTAGCAGTTTCTCGATGAATGAGAATATCACAATCATTACCTGGAGTACACGGCGAGCACTCGAGTTTTTACTTAAATACAGGCGAGAAAATCTGCTCACGAAAATGTATGGACATATGTACAATAGTTTTACTGCTAGCTAGCTTTTCTCTACAGCTTCTTTTTGAACTTAGACAAAAATCACAAGTGAGGCAACAAGAAAGCAACAACGTCAGTTGCATTGATTGACTGCTGGTCAGCTAAACTAGAATAATTTAATCGCAAAAAGAGCTACTAAGAAGGCGCTTCGTCAACGCCGCGGTCGACACTTTTTCGGTAGAAATTTGTCCCCTTCGACGAAGGAGCAGACGATCTCCTGCTGGCACTGGGAGTCACACCCCTCCTGCAGGAGGGGGTCACTCGCTTTCACGTGGTACCTGATGGGGGGGNAACATCAACACACAAAAAATTCTGAAAGCGCTGTTGAATTCGTTGAATTTCAAGTGGAGCATAAAATTTTGGGCATAAAGTGTTATTGAGTTTGAATTCAAAATTTCGAACGTTGAAAAAACACAAGATGCTGTAGTGGAGCAAATTATTGTTAACTGATACAAATGGTCGCATTGCCTCAGGGTGTTTCGAAAAGGATACCGAATTTACAACGCACGATACTTTTGTTTTTTGAAATTCGGGAGCTTACTTTTGTCGTGTTTGCTATCCCTTCTTACTCCAATAAATGATTTTTATATATTTTTTCAGAATGGCTGAGCGCAGGGCGTCACAACGGGACAACGCGTTCTCTCTCATAGCCAAGATATTGTAAACAAATTCAGTGCCTGTTGTGGCAGACCATACGTAATTTTATCAAGGAAAAGTTCCGCAGGAATTTGCACTCTTTGTAGGCCAATCTTCGCCGGTATTGTGCTGTTTTTTCGTGCCGGGCAATACATTTCCGAGTCTGTTCGGGCCAAATGAAGTGCACTTCGCCCAAAAAGCGGATTGACTTTAATACTTTGCACAATCGTAGCTCCGCATTTCCATCAGATGTACGACACCACTGCATACGCATGCAACGAGGATCCAGGATTTGCGACTGTTATGAGACGCAAGTCCCAACTGGAATCCTTAATTCACAACGGGTTTATGGCACCATTGCAGGTGCGACAGGAATAATGGAACCCAAAATTTACGTGTGCTGTAGACCTCCATTTATAAATGAGGCACCCACTTGTAAAACTGTGACCCGAAATTGTCGTCCCTGGCTATCCTGTGGGCGAGGTTGTCCCAGTCCTTGGGCCCAAGGGCCGCCATCCTGAGGTCCCTCTTGGCCCTGTACAGGAGCTGCCAGCGGGGCTCGTCGTAGACGTTGGCCTGCGTCAGGTTCATGAAGTAGGTCTCGTAGTCCAGCACCTCCTGATAGGGAGGTACGCACTCAGGGCCGAGCCACAGTAATTCATCGAGAAGAACATAACCGTAGTTGCGTTTTATCAACGTGTCCATGTAGATCATCGTACGTGTAATTGTATCTTCTCCACGTCTTCGTCAACAAAAAATGCTCTTGCCAGATCGTTTATTTTACGAGTATATCGTTTATTCCACGTGTTAATCGATAAAAACGCACGTGCACTAGTGTGTGTGTGACGGAGGCGGGATTCATAGGCGGGAAAAAACGCGTGGCTTCGGTTTTTCGACGTAAAACTAGATGGAAAATTGAAGGCCTCTTACCCCTGAGCAAAATTCGCCTACTATTTAATTCAAATTAAATACGGAGCAACCAGCGCTTCACCAAATGAATAACTTCTTTTAAGACAATATTGCACAATTCCAGCAGACAAATGCCTTTTTTCATGCAATAACTTCTTCTAAGACAATATTGCACAATTCCAGCAGACAAATGCCTTTTTCCATGCAATCTAAAACAACTAGGTGGAAGAAATGACCCTATTTCCTCACCCTAGTGCTGTATTTGTGGTCCCCGTCCACGTAGAAGATGGTGAAGGAGGGGTTGAGCTCGTAGAAGGGGCCGTTGCTGGGGGTGAGGTACTCCACCCCGATGGGCAGGTCTGGGGCCCTCACGTCGAAGTGGATGAGGACGGTGTCTCGGTGGCAGTGGCCGTAAAACTGCCCCCGGATTGTGTTGGAAAATCTGGAAAACCGGTCATTGTGACGTCATTATCGCTGAGTGTCAGGAATACAGTCTTCCCCCTCGCATGTAGAGCGCTAGATCGGCTCCAGGAAACAACCGCTTTACAGTCTTCCCCCACATTCGTAGAGCACTAGATCGGTTCCTAAAAACAACCGCTCTACAGTCTTCCCCCACATTCGTAGAGCACTAGATCGGTTCCAGGAAACAACCGCTCTACAGTCTTCCCCCACATTCGTAGAGTGCTAGATCGGTTCCTGGAGACAACCATTTTACAGTCTTCCCCCACATTCGTGGAGTACTAGATCGGTTCCAGGAAACAACCGCTCTGTCTTCTTATTTTTCTTATTGCACGCTAGATTTTCTTCTCGGGACGCTTATATTTTCGTGCCATTTGATTCTCCCTGATACAGCTATGTGCGGAGGACGACTGTAGAGCGTTTGTTCGCTGGAACTGATTTAGCGCTCTATGCAGAGGATGACTGTAAAGGGTATGATACGTCTCTGTTGTCACTCAAAATATGTGTCATGTGTCCTTTTTCACATATGAAAAGACGTAATAGAAGTATGTGTTCCATATAAATATAAAATGAGGGGCATATTTCCCTTAGCTCCATGGTGTACTGGTAACATATGGGGCTCACAGCTGGGAAGTGAGGGTTCGACTCCCGGCTCGGGTACTAATTTTCACGGAACCACGGAGCGCTTGCCTTGGAAAGGGAAGCTTAGACCTCACATTCCTCACATCCCTCACGTGTCTGTAGTTATTAAGCACTGAAAATCTAACGAGGTACTGTGTGTCAACTGTGTTGTAATTAATCAAATTTCTTTCATCGCACCAAATGTGGTGAAGTTATGTGTCCCTTATCACACACAACATGTCGTATGTGCCCCTCACCTCACCAGGTGTATCATCCCTCCAACACTGCCCTCAACCTTCCGACTGCACTCAAAACGAGGTAAGGCATTCGGAACTCGCCACGACCACTATTCTGGATAATTGCTCGGCAACTAGCCGGAGTATAGAACTACCTCTTGACTGTCTCATGTGACTATCCTGGAGGAGTAGCAAGTCACTACCTTACAGAACTACCTGGTGACTATCCTGGAAAACTGGTGGCCATTGCCTTATAGAACTACCTGGTGACTATCCTGGAGAACTATGTGGCCATTGCCTTATAGAACTACCTGGTGACTATCCTGGAGAACTGGTGGCCCCACTCCTCATAGCAGTCCCCATAGAGCGGCCCCATGTGGCCGATGATGTGCACGTACTCGCGGTTGGCCTCCGCCTGCAGCAGCTCGCTGACCAGCCAGCTCAGGATGTTGCCGGGGTCAACGCTCTTGTACAGCACCCACCTGCACGAGAGGTCTTCGTCGAGGGCACGCTGTGACTCTGCTCCAACTCCAACTTTATGGTCGTGTTCATTCCGATGCTTGTATTCATCTACAACTTCCGCTACGTGTTCATTCAGATACTTGTATTCTACTACAACTTCCGCTACATGTTCATTCAGATACTTGTATTCATCTACAACTTCCGCTACATGTTCATTCCGCTACTTGTATTCAACGGCAACTTCCGCTACATGTTCATTCTGCTTCTTTCATTCAAGTTTAATTTCATTTTTTATATTTTACTAGCAAGAAACTTTAACTTCATTTCCGTTTTGATTCTTGCATTCAAATTGTTTCAGAAACTCATGTCTATAATCGTATAACTGCCGTAACTCTTGTGGCATTAAATTGTTTAAATGCTTAAATTGTTTTAAAAATTTCAACTTTACCTTCATGTTCATTCGGCGTCATGCATTCAACTTAAACTTAACACTCATTCTTCTACTCGCATCCAGCTTCAAATGTCTCGTTCGTGTTCATAAAGTCCCCCACCCATAATAAACTATTTTTCTTTTTCTTTTCTTTTCGCCCTTTGTCTTATCTCCACGAATAAAATGGATCATCGCAATCCTTATTTTGCACTCGAAAGCGCTCAGACGCTTGTTGTGCCAAGCTGAACTCGGCAGTGCTGTGAGAGCAGCACCAGCGCCAGACGTGCAACACGTGTACGTGGTCGCTACAATTCCCTTAGTGCACAAACAAACAAGCAGAGAACAGATACAGTTACAGGTGTAGATATAGAGACAGGCGTACAGTTACAGGTGTAGAAACAAACAAGCAGAGGGCAGATGCAGTTACAGGTGTAGATATAGAGACAGGCGTACAGTTACAGGTGTAGATATAAAGACAGGCGTACAGTTACAGGTGTAGAAACAAACAAGCAGAAGACAGATGTAGTTACAGGTGAAGGCGATCATGCACCGGACAACCGCACGTTTCCTCACAGGTTGAGCTTGTAGCAGAAATTGGTGTTGATGGAAATGATCCTGAAGCCCGGCCTGACGAGCACCGAGTATGAGCCTGTGACCCGAGCCTGCGGCGAGATGGTGGCGTAGGGCAGCCAGCTCTGCCATTGGTCGGCCAGCAAGTTGTACAGCCATTGGTTGTTGAAGTGGCGTCTGATTCGTCGCACCTCTGGCGGTGGGAAACTGCAACAGGAAATTCCCGTGAAAACAGCGAAACTTAGCCTATATTGACCGAGTTATTTTCGAGGTAAGTCGCTCTTGTAAACATCGAGACTTGAAGTAAGGCTTCTTCTGCGGCGCTCCGGTAGCGTAGTGCTTTCCTTGCGTTCGGGAAGATTCGGGCTCGATCCCGGGTGTTTGTAATTTCCGTGTGGTCACGAGAAGCTTCCCTTGGGAAAGGAAGACCAGGCATCTCCCTCAACACCCAGGAGTACAAGTAGGTACTAGGTCCCCTCCGGGAGGCATAGGAAAGGTCATAAGATTATCAATCGTACGCTAAAAGGACTGTTAGATTACCTCAGCGCTAGCTAGCCCTTCGGGACATCTATGTTTCGTGCCCACTTTGCTTCTTTCCTTTTTC
Source organism: Orchestia grillus (assembly GCA_014899125.1). Taxonomy (NCBI): domain Eukaryota; kingdom Metazoa; phylum Arthropoda; class Malacostraca; order Amphipoda; family Talitridae; genus Orchestia; species Orchestia grillus. The sequence continues at coordinate 4,006 of VOMN01077126.1, read as the reverse complement.
ATGCATTCTTCGCTGGTGTTTCTTTATCTTATCTTCCTCTTCTTTCTAAATTTACTGTTTCAATGCACATGGGATCTTGTGTGGGAACACACCTGTGCATAGATTCCACGTTTTATGAAGTTCATACTATGTAAATGGTCCCTTCTTTTCGCTCTCTGAAGATCGTATTCCATGTGGCTAGGAAGCTTTAAACTAAATAATAATTATAATAATAATAAGTAGGTCACGCGACTGAAATGAATGCGAACTACCATTTTATGGTCCCATGGTACACGGGTGACGGTAGCAACATGCTACAGAGGTGATGATCAAAGTAGGAGAAAACCATACCTACCCTCCATTACGTGCTACAAATTACAAATTCCGACACGCCGACCTAAATGACAGAAAATCCGTTTCACGGACGAACGTGAATATTTTTAGCATTAGGCATGGCCTGCTCACCTGTCCCTGGGGAAGATCTCGTGGTTGCCAACAGCCCCGTATATGGGGATGTTGGGGAAGTGATACCGGATCATGTCCCCGACCCTGTTGATGATGCGACCGTTGTCCCTCCTGTTGATCTTCCAGAGGTCGTGGGCCACGCTGTCCCCAGTGTACAGCACATAATCTATGTCCTAAGGGAGACGCATAGTTATATGTACATGTCTTACATATTGGGGTAAGGAATCAAGCCTAGGAAATATGGATAAAGTGAGATACATAGATCGAGGGTGGCCTATATAGTTTATGTCCTGCGGGAGAAGCATAGTTATATGTGCTTGAATAAAATAACGTTTTGGGGTAAGGAATCAAGTCAAGGAAATATGGATAAAGTGGGAGAAACAGATAGAGGGTGACCCATATAGTTAGTCTATGTCCTGAGGGAGGACTATAGATATATGTACATAGACAAAATAACACATTAGGGGTAAGCTATCAATCCAAGGAAAGATGAATAAAGTCGTAGAAATAGATACAGGGTGACACATAGTCTTTACCCTTTGTGAGGTACAGTTAAACCTATGTAAATACATATATATATAATCTATGTCCTGTTGAAGAAATAGATACGGAGTGGAACGTAGCCTATGTCTTGTAAGAGAAATAGACATAAGCAGTGTTGATTTCAGAGTATGGTGATGCACTCACAGAGCGGTGATGCACTCACCGAGTGATGCAGTCACAGAGCGGTGATGCACTCACCGAGTGATGGACTCACAGAGCGGTAATGCACTCACAGAGCCGTGATGCACTCACCGAGTGATGCACTCACCGAGTGATGCACTCACAGAGCGGTGATGCACTCACAGAGCGGTGATGCACTCACCGAGTGATGCTCGCTGATGTGATGCAGCATGTGCTCCACCAGCACCCTGGGGCTGTCGCACTTCCTGTAGTCCCCGTACTTGCCCGCGCGCTGCCACCTGCCGGCGGGGTGTCCTGCGGTGAGGGCACACTGGAAATATCGCTCGGGAGGACGTGACTCGAATGCTGGTTCTTATCTCCCGAGACTTTATTGCGGGTGCGTCAGAGGACGCAAAGTGAGTTATCTTGACCTACTACGGGAAGACTGGGTCGAGGTGACTCACGAAAGTGAATCAATTTCGGGACTAGCGAAAACTAAAACAGGGAGGCAACCGGACCCAATTTTTCTGTTCAGTGCTCAGTGCGCGTGCTGTACTTCATATACGGTGTACGTACTGTACATCACAGACAGCAGACGTGTTGTACATCACAGACAGTGCGCATGCTGTATTTTATATACGGTGTACGTGCTGCACATCACAGACAGTGTACGTGCTGTACTTCATATACAGTGTACGTGCTGTACATCACAGACAGCGTACGTGCTGTACATCACAGACAGCGTACTTGCTGTACATCACAGACAGAGTACGTGCTGTACATCACAGACAGAGTACGTGCTGTACTTCATCCAGCACACATACATCACAGTACGCGCTGCGTATCGCATAGCGTACGCACATCAAACAGTGTACCCATACATTCTAATTATTCTAGATATAGTGTGTCATATATTTATATTGGATATATTATGTATGTACTCTAGCCTGTAAACAGCGTTCCCCGGTGTGTGGGTCGAGCCCCTCTTCAAATGCAATGCCCCATGGGGAAATGGACGACAGATTAGCCTCACAGGACTGAGGCATTTCCCCCTGCCTAATAATAGTAATCAATTATCACCCATTTCAGACCTCCCTCCCCCCTGTTAAGGGTGGTGGTCTCCGCAGAACCCATTCTCGTCCTGCTCACAGAATTCATCCGTATTTTCCCCAATGAGTATCCCCATGCGAGGGTCATTTATGATTTTTTCCCCACAGCCCCTTACAAAGTCCCTTTTATTCATCTATCAGCAAAAGATCAAAATAACGATCACGAACCAACCCCCACTCCCACTGCCCCCTCTATCTACAAAGTAATTCCCCCAACCTCTCAAACCCACTCCTAATACCATCCCCAGAGCACCCCATGAAGCCCCCGTCCTCCACACCCCAAGCCCCCGTACACGTCTCCCAGCACCCACCACTGTCGTCCCTGCAGCAGATGGGGGCCTGGCAGTCGGCGTTGGCACCCCGCCTGTAGAGGGGGTCGAAGTGGATGTCGGTGAGGTGGAGCACCTTGAGGTAAGGCAAGGCGTCGTTAAAGAGCCGGTCCCTGTTGGCGATGGTGGGGGTGTTGATGTAGGTGATGCTGTAGCGCTGCTTGCTGGCTGCCGCCGTCAGGTGTGCCCTGTCCGACCGTTGGGCGGCGATGGCTGTACCATTCTTGTCGTGGAACACCTCCCCCCGTCTGTCCTCTGCCACGCGGTCGAACTAGCGGGAGTTGAGAGATGTTTGTGGTTGTTAGCGGTCAAATTTGGGGAGTTGAGGGATGTTTGTGGTTGTTAACGGTCAAATTTGGGGAGTTGAGGGATGTTTGTGGTTGTTAACGGTCAAATTTGCGGAGTTGAGGGATGTTTGTGGTCGTTAGCGGTCAAATTTGCGGAGTTGAGGGATGTTTGTGGTTGTTAGCGGTCAAATTTGCGGAGTTGACGGATATTTTTGGTCATTTTCGGCCATAATAATAATAGTAATGTCTGTAAGCATAGTAGTCAATGGCTAAAACCGGTTGTTTAAAGTATACTTACGTATATGCATAGCAGGAAATTTGAATTTAGTCAGCACCCAGCCCTCACCCTGTCAGTACCCTACCCTCACCCTGTCAGCACCCAGCCCTCACCCTGTCAGCACCCTACCCTCACCCTGTCAGCACCCTGCCCTCACCCTGTCAGGGTATCCATTGATGAGGTTCTTAGCCTCATAGGCGAGCAGGTTCTCGGCGGGCAGCGGCAGGTGGACGGTCCAGCGCGGCCCCCTGTACAGGCCGCAGTGGCCCGAGATGGCGCTGATGGACATGATCAGGGCACACACCTGCTGTGGCGTGACGCTGCTGTGGCGCAACACGTACAGCACCACGTCCTGCCACGCGCGCCACACGCCACAGTTAAATGGTGCATCACACGGAACAATTAGAGAACTTGCCACACACGTCAAAGGAAAAATTTGAGAACACGCCACACACACCTCACAGCAGGATTAGAGAACACGCCACACACACCTCACAGCAGGATTAAAGAACACGCCACACACGCCACATGTTGGTGACATAAGAACAGTCAATTTTTCCCTGTTGACTACAAAAGAAAAAGCCACCTTTTTTCCACCGATGTCAAAAAGAATCACAATTTCCGTTTAGACAATAAAAACAATGTTCACCTGTTCACCTCATCATCCACTCTTACATTCACCTTCTCGACGACTACAATACAACTCACTATCTCCCTCTCACCAATGAAATGAAATTTACTTTTTAACCTTTTCATTCCCCTCTTCATTCACTTTATCCATGACCAAAACACAACCCACCTTCTCCCCGTCGCCCACAAAAACCAAATCCACGTCCACCTCTTCATTCACCACTTGGATTACTACAACGCAACCCACCTTCCCTCCCCCCCCTCCCC
>VOMN01077125.1:0-21298 GCA_014899125.1 Orchestia grillus | reverse complement strand
GGGTAATACAAGCTCGAGATCAGGGTCAAGGAATCCATTTCGAGGGATAAAATTCAAGGGATATTTATGCATTCTATTTAGCTCGAGACCTTGCGTTACTTCGTACGTGCTACTGAAGGGGAAGTAAATTAAGATGTAGGATATAGTTTTAATTCTTTTAAACATTTTGCTTTTTTGCCTTAACAGTATTTTTAAAATTTCAAGGAAAAGGATGAAAAATGAAACGGGTTTCCTTTTAGTTATTTTTTCTATCGTAAGAAGGTTTGGTGATATCAGCTCAGTCTGATTAATTGAAAAAAATTTCAAGCTTGCAAATTTCGAGTGTCGATGTCGAATTTCACTATTTAAATCTGCTTCACGTCGGGGAATCATGCTAACTGAAGTCCCATTTAACAGGTACATTTTCTGATCGCACATTGATTGGTCTTGGCAATACCTTGAATTTCTTTAAATGGGAACTCCCACTTTGGCACGCATTTCTGCAAGCGATAAACTTTAATTATCTCTGACATTCAGAAAAAAGCGCTCAATACGTTAGAGCACTTTTGTGAGACAATCAGAGAATTTCCACAGCTTGCTGAGCTCATTCTTCAGCCAAAGCTGCCATATTCTCGACCTCATCTTCATGTTGGAGTGCTTGAATAACAAGCAGCACAGAAAGCTGTCACTGATGCTGGCTTAGCCTGATGATGTAATACGTAAAGTTAGGATGCATCACGCCGTAGCTCGGCTTCCAGTTTGTGTACGACGATAAATGAACATAGGTATCAGTCATAATTTACTATTTTGTGCTTATAACTCAGGTGTAATGATTCATGTAGGTTCCATGCTAGAAGAAGGTTTGAGCACACCGACGGTCTTGAACGACACTTTATTGCGATAGGGATGTGTATCTTTTATAGTAGATGTCTATGGAGAATAAATTTGATTAAATCTGAATTATGAGCGACACACTGCCCTAATATGTCAGTAGATGACCTCAGAATGCCACTCCCTCCAGAAGACGCTCCTCTGTCAGAGTCTGCAAGGCCCAAGACCCAGTGACGTCAGAGTCTGCAAGGCCCAAGACCCAGTGACGTCAGAGTCTGCAAGGCCCAAGATCCAGTGACGTCAGAGTCTGCAAGGCCCAGGATCCAGTGACGTCAGAGTCTGCGAGGCCCAGGATCCAGTGACGTCAGAGTCTGCAAGGAACGTCGACGTTTCATCTGGAGACATCACTTCGCCGCAGCAATGACGTCACTCGCCCGCAAACGTATCGAAATTTTCAATCCCAGTACACCCTGTAACCAACCAACCACCTTGCACGAATGGACCATACTTACAACCATTGTAGTTTGTAACTAATCATGTTACAATTACCATGCCCTCCACCGGCCGGCTACAATGATACATTAAACCAGATGACTTTTTTCGATTTTGTTACTTACAGCATTCTCTCATTACCTGGGATTAAATACGTACGTACGGTCGGTACGGAGAATTAAATACGACCGGTGCGTTGTCGTCATTTATTGAGGTAGTTTTGCCCGTTCCGAGTCACTTTTCTGTCTGAGAACCAATGGAAGCTTTGATTTAATGTTTCTGTGTGCCTACTCACGAATGAGTTTATGCGGCTTTAGAAATTAAACTTAATGGTTGTAAAAATCATGGTTACTTTTATAGTTAGGCGTTAGTGAATCTTTTCTGTACTGTACCCGAATATGAATACTAGTATTCTTTTGAGGTTTAGTACGTTTATCAAAATTTTCACGTCTGTTCTGGAAATGCTGTAAATAAAATAACATTAGCCTGTACAAAAAAATGAAACGTACGAAAAAATTAGCCTTCTTACATTTTGCGTTGCAAAAAAGTGCTTGTCTATTTAAAATCTTTTTCATGAAAATGCTTTTTTGAGAGAATATAAGAACATTTCAATTTTACCTCGTTATGTCACTGCCCCCTGCACAATGTTCATTTAAACATAATAATTAAATGAGCGTCATAAACAAACGAAAATGATTTGCCTTGAAGAAAACCGTGCATAGAAAACATGGAAATTTAACGGAAAAGTATGGATAACAAAAATAGTCCGAAACTGGAGGTAAAAAGCTCGGGGGCTATGAGCAATGTGTTCGATTGTGTTGCATTGGTTTTGACCTGCAGTTGAGGGGTAAGAACAGTTTGTGTTATCATATTTTGAGGAAAAAATACCTCACTCAGCTCAAAGTTTTGTGCGTAAATTCGCTCTTGCATTGCCGTGAGTGGTTTTATGCAATGAAGAAACGAAGGAACACACATTAAATTCATCGTGCGTGACAGTTTTTAAATACATGTAGATACAATGTTGAGAATATTTTAAAAGGTTAATGAGCGTCGTCTGAACTGAGGAAATCGGTCAAAATTCGAATGAGTTGCTATTTTAATACAGACCAATCATTGGATTTAAATTGTTGAGCAGTTTTATCGTCTACGATATTCCGATACTCCGGTACATAAGCAATTACGGCAATTTTCTCATTTTTTCAAGGCTGAGATTCGTCATCGATCTGAATTTTTTCCTCCACGGCTACCGTTTTTCCTAGGATGAGCATTTTTTTCGAGGGAAACTTTGTGGCGGGATACGTTAACGGGACCTCGGGTAGTTTGGGCGTCTGCTTGACTAGCGGCTTCCCTTTTCGGGCATTCTTTAACGATCGATTTCTGCTTCCAGCCTGGGTTGAAGCTAGACATTTCCACTCACAATCTGGGTTGAAGCTAGACATTTCCATTCACAATCTAGATTGATGCTAGACATTTCCACATACAATCTGGGTTGAAGCTAGACATTTTCACTCGCAATCTGGGTTGAAGCAAGACATTTCCATTCACAATCTGGGTTGAAGCTACACATTTTCACTCGCAATCTGGGTTGAAGCTAGACATTTTCACTCGCAATCTGGGATGAAGCAAGATATTCCCACTAGTAATCTGGGTTAAAGCTGGACATTTCGGCTTGCAATCTGGGTTAGATCTAGATATTTTCCGACGCAATATCGATTGAAGCTTCACGATAGAGCCAGACGTTTGGTGAAAAAGAGTGCAAAAGTCTTAGGAAAGGGAGATTTAGTTTGGGAAATTTTCAGGGATACATATTTTTTCATTGGTCATAGTTCATTTCTCAAAGTAGTACTGGACGACATGAGGCAGGAATTTTCTGTACAGTGGAGACAACTTCCAAAGTGATTGGTTTTGTACCGCATAGTTAGAGTGAAATGTCCTCGCTGTACTCAGGGAGCGCTGCAGGGATCCTTTAATGTTTGCTAGGCTCCATGTTTGCTAGGCTCCATGTTTGCTAGGCTCAATGTTTGCTAGGCTCCATGTTTGCTAGGTTCAATGATTGCTTAGTATTATTGTACATTTATATTTTCTAAGCCAGATAACGACTCTCTTAGAATACCACGTTAGGGAATATTGTGTATCTGGCCTCAACACAATACTCAGCACATTACTCATACACCTCAACACATTGTGTATCTCGCCTCAACACAATACTAAACACGTTACCCATACACCTCAACACATTGTGTATCTGGCCTCAACACAATACTCAGCACATTACCCATACACCACAACCCATTGTGTATCTTGCCTTAACACAATACTCACTAACCCTTAAATGATTATCCCGATAATTCTCATCTAGCTGTAGTCTAGGGTCTGAATATTAACTTAAGATAAAATGAGAATTTAAAGTACAATAGGCCATGCATTTTTGTTCTGCTCACCGTCTAGCTGGCTTTTGCATTTCCATCTTTAGAAAAGATGTTCTCAACGGAGAACATTGTTTTTTTTTAAATCAGTTGTAAACTGACTAGCATGTGAAAGAACAAAGAACACACGCCTTAATTAAAGGGTTCAAACTGATGATTGACACTTTCAGATACCTTAAGGTGTGGTCGGCACAGTTCAGTTTCATATCGGTTTGAAGAAGTACAGGGGTTGGATAAAATATTCTACTATTTTGTCCAAGCCCTGCACTCTGAACACCTAACATCTTGGAATCATAAACTTTGAACATGTTATAAACAATCAAAACTTGACATATTTCAATGTTCAAAAAGGTGGACCTACACCTTATTAAAATATTTTTTGTTGATTTTCCATGGTGTTTTCATTATTTTGTCCAACCCCTGTATGTACGTGTTCACCAAATGTTCAGCAGGCAGCAGCAGCCTCTAAGATGTGTACAATAATGCGGGAGGCCTCCAGCACGTTCACTGTGTACGAATGCATACCCAGTACTTAGGTTGTTCCATACATACCCAGTACTTAGGTTGTTCCATAAAAAATGCCGAACTTGAATTTGGCCACATTCTCGTGTTTGAAGTTAGATGCCTTAATTTTTGTTCTCTTCCGACCAGGATGAAGAGAATCTAATGGTTTCAATATTTCAAATAATATGATTTCCTGTCGAGGCCAATAAAACGAGCCTCGGTGCACCTGTGCGCCATTACGCAGCGGCAGGTAATTGCTACACCTGTCGCCCAACGCGCCGGGACCTCGTAAACCGTTCAGGACTCAACGCGTTGGAGTGTCGTGCTGCGGCGTTGACTGTGAGGCTGTGTTCAAACTCGCAGTAATTAAAGTAAAATATATGCTTCTCATTCTATTAAAAATTTACTTCGTGAGAAATTCCCTACGAGCGTATCATTCGAGGGGTGAATGTATCATTCAATGGATCTCGTTCATTCATGTCTTAATATTTTCAATACAACGTCGATAAATCTAAACACTCGTGTTCTTCTTATATCAACAGATACTAAAAGAATTTCGTTAGCTTATCCAATGGTGGAATTGTAAAATAGGAAAAACTGTCAAATGTATCAGCTTCCCTTTACCGCACGAGGAAATTTTTTGTAAGATAACTTTTTTCCAACAAAGTTGGAGGCGTTGACTATTACCAGTCCAATCCATAAGCTTTTTTACTTCAATTGGCGTTTTTACGTTTCGTTGATAAATAAACAAAAGAATGTATTTTCAGTTCGCCTTAATGCGTAGGTACGATAAATGTTAAATAAGCTTAGGAATGGAAATCGCTCGAGCTTGGCGTCGGAGCTGAGTCGCTTGCCTGCATCCTGTGTTTGTTGTAATCTTGTATCCTGCGTTTGTACCCTTGTATCCTGTGTTTGTACCCTTGTATCCTGTGTTTGTACCCTAGTATTATTGCCTTTGTATTTTTGTATCCTGGTTTTGTACCCTTGTATCCCGTGTTTGTACCCCTGTATCTTGTATTTGTACCCATGTATCGTGTGTTTGTTCCCTTGTATTCTATGTTTGTACCCTTGTATCTTGTGTTTATATGCTTGCATCCTGCGTTTGTATCCTTGTTTCCTGTGTTTGTACCCTTGCATCCTGTGTTTGCATCCTTGCATCCGGTGTTTGCATCCTTGCGATTGTTTGGTTCAGTTTGTGAAATCAACACCAGACAATCTAGCTTGCAGTAGAGAAGTCGAGGGAACTCGACAAAGATGATCGGTCTCTGATGAGGGAAGACCTCGACCGACCAAAACCGACCTCTCCATTTCATCTCACTCCATCCCGAGGTTGAAACTTGGACATTTCAGTAAGAAGTTGTGCCTGGGCTTTTGGCCTCAATCTAAGCCAAGTCCTAAAGCGAGAGTGTTTTAAATGATCTAGAGGCCTTTTAAGTTTCTAGTTTTGCACTCTGCGACAGTGTTGGTCAATGAGGTGATGATGAGAGTGCAGTAAAATGAAAAGAATTAGGCTGGTAACACATAAGTGGAAGTATTATGGATTCCATTGAAATTTAAACAAGAAATAGAAGACTGATTAGCTGAATAGTTATTTAGAAACCATTAAGTCGACTGTATTAATGTGTGTGTCTTACGACGCTGGTTTTTGTGTCTGAATGGTATTGAAGAAGACAAAATATACCCCATCTTGTATGCCAGCTACAAGAGTTAGGAAAGACTCTAGCTTTGTCTTCTGATAGCAATAAATGTCACAACATCCTTGGATACCTCCAAATTCGGAGGTATTCGTCGTGGCAGACAATGAATTTATATCAAGTACAATTGAAGTAGAACGCAATATTCACTGGGCTTTAGCTTCACAGAGCCTCCCTAGGTTGTAATATTCCTCTCTGAAATTGTTGTTGCTGTTGGCTTTCTTATTGACGAGTTATAATGCAACTCTACGCGCTGTTCTCGTCGAAGCAAACGTTCCCAAGTTCTCAACGTTGGTTCACTGCCTCTATAAATTTACAGGCAATACAACGCCGCTAACTCGTTGAGGCCGATTGCATCGACCGAGCAAGATAGGAAACAATTAGAAGCTATCAATACTAAGCTAGTGCAGCATGAACAGCGGCGCAGAATGCAGTTGCATATACGACGGTTTCAATTCCTTCGAGGCGTCGCTAAACGAACCTGAAATTTTAATGCACTGAAGCTGCACAGAATATTTTGGGTCTTGTCTTTGAAAGACGACGTACATTCTACTCTGGAAAAGCTTAAATTGTCCTTCAATTTTAAATTAGTCTTACGCTCTACCAACAATCTATGCGTTTGATTTTTCTTGGGCTCAAGTGGCCATTTTCAGTTGGAATATGTTTCATGTGAGGTGCAGGGCAATCTGAAATAACGAAGGTACGTAAAATATGGTTCAACTTTCTGCCTCTAACCCATTGTAGCGCAGAAAATTTTAGGCAATTTATTGCTTGTTAAAAAACGCCCTGATCTCAATTTTCTTACCTGATCTCAATTTTCTTACATTTTTTCTGTAGTACAAGTCTAACGCTTGAAGTTCAAACTGCCTCTGGGGAAAAAGTTCTCCACTAGCAGAGTTTGAACAAGAACTTGAGAGCTTTAGAAAACTTCGAGACGCCGTCCGAACTTTGCATCAAGTCCTGCAACTTGAGACCAAAATACCGGCACGAGGCCGGCACGCTGAGGGACTTCAAGGTTCTCGTTCGGGGACGACCGTCCCGGAACAGGGACCAGTCGAGGTGCAGTGTTCACTGTGTTGCATCATGCAGGGGATCGTGAATAATATGTGCATGAAACCCTCTGCCAAATTCATAGAGTCATTTATTCAAAGTTTTCTCAAAAAACAAGAACTCAGAGCTGGATTTCCTATAAAGGGATCGTGAATAATTTGTATTTTAAATCCCATGCCGAATTCGTAGAATCAGTTGCATGAAATTTTCTCGAAATGCAAGATTAAATTAGATGTTATTATAAGCTGGCGGCCATTTTAATGAGAGATAATTGTTAGTATTTCCAAGTGAAAACGAGCGTTTACGTGAAGTACATTTATAAGCGAGACTTACGGATTTTTTCTACATCTTAAGATTCAGTGGCTCCTTGATAAAACTTTTCTTTCAAAGTTGTCATTGACACAAGTGCCCAATAAGTTTGTGAAAGTACTTTTCTACAGAGGAATGAAGAGGACTGATATAGCATGCCTGCGTCCAAGTATATAACATCAGGAGAGCATCATCAGGGATTGAATATTTTCGACTAGCTTTTCAGGTGGGTTCTTCAACAGAAATTTAAACAAGCTGTAGGGAAATTGAATATCTGTTGTTAATGGTGCAGTAACATAACAATATCTAAAAACTGCGGAATTTCTAGTGGAAACCATAAAAATACTTACCTGCGCTACGAGAATGACATACAGCATACGTCCAGTAATACATAACCTTCAAACTAGTTCAAAGGCCAATAGATACTTCAGTAGAAAAATATATTCTTGCGTGAGCACAATACTGGGCTAAGATCTCACCCCAAGCTCTCGTTACGACATCACATCATAAAAATAAATGACAAATATTACAACCCGTAAAAGTTCTAAGCCAAGTTGGCAAAGCCTTTCAGCTTTGCGGATGCGATAACTCACAGTCGATGGCTAACGATCGGACGTCTAATCTTTGGTCCTTGAGGGGAAGCGAAAAGAAGATTTGAGGCTCCAAAGTTTCGCTCGTTCCAGTCTTTATGGATGTAAAATTTCATCAAAAATTGATTTGAAGCTGGAGATGGGTTTTATGAAGAGAATTAATTTATTTTCCTTTCGTATTCCTGTATTCTGTGCTTTGCGTCAACCAAAAGAGAAAGGCTTATTAAAAATTTTGCCTTACAATCAGGATGTTGGAAGTCATAGGACATGCGTTCGTTCGAGGGTTTTTCTTACAGACCCAAATCAGAGTTCTCGAACTCAATGGATCAATCACGAACTGGAAATTGGCATAATTACCAACAATTAATTGGACTCCAATTGCAGCAAGCTTTGCCCCAAGAGGACAATACAAACTAGGATATAGACAGCAGAAACTTGACAGGAGTATTTTTGAAATTTAGTCTGGGCCAAATATCAATGTATTTTCTTAACTTCAAAACTCTAATCCGCGTGAAGGGTGTGTAGAAGGTGCGCTCTTACGTAGTCTGAGAAGTGAAATGAGATCGTTTGAACATTCAATATAATGTCGCAAAAATTGTCTTTCGAATCGGAAAGAGATTCGAGAAATATGAAGAATTCTCGGTTTAAGAAGATTTTTGCAGCATTTTTTACGGTTTTGAGTCCAAAACGAAAGTTTTTGAGATGTAAATTGTACTATTTTTTCCGTAAGCACGAACTGTATACTATGTAACTTCCATGACATTCTACTTGGAAGTCCTTGAATATTTTTTTAATTAAAGAAGGAACCTGTTGCAAAGTAATTTCAGTTACACTTATGGATCCACCTCACCTACTAAATTGAAGAAATATGATCATCAGAGTTTAGTTATTTTTCATTCAGTTAAAGATTTAAATGAAGAGCAGCTTATAGAGAAAAGTTTATAGAGTAAATCAATACTGTTCCCTAAGTTTCCACGGACCACATAAATTTCGAACGTCCTTTGTAAAAATCACGGCGTAATTCGAAATGCCAGTTCACAGACCGATACCTCAGAAATTTCTGACACGAATATTAACAAAATTCGAAGAGGAACTTAGGTCGAGAATGTTAGCAATAAAAGAGTTCCTCTGACCTCACGACTGACGCTCCACACAAACAAGAAATTTCCGACTTTTTCGTAGTTTTTGATCAAAGAAATCTATGACTTCTTCCAATACCTGGTACGTCGCTTAGACTGACTGCTTGTCAAAATGAAGTGCAGTAAAAGTATTCTAACGAGTTTATTTTTTTCACTGCTGGGGATTTACAGAGATGGCAAATGGCATCCAATAGCAATACTGTATATTTTAGTTTCAATTTCTGTATGATTCATGCCTCGTGAAAAATGCGAAATGTCACGATTGTTGTTTATCCACACCGAACATACAGGGTACAAGGGCTATTCGGGGACATGTTTAGTACCTTAAAAAACAATAACATTTTAGAAAAATTGTATATATTTAACCAAAATTGGAAAGATATCCTAACATTTCTTTATCTAATTATTCTATGCAGCTATGTTCTGCTTCAGTGACTGTTTCTGAGTCTGAAATCGATTAAGAAGGTGAAATTAGAACTTTAGAATTAGAATTAGAATTAGAAATTAGAATCAGCTCAACATTTCGCACATCACCTGGACAATGGCGGCCTTCATTGAACTTACGGTACTATGAGGGTGTCGATTAGTCTTCCCTTTAACAACGCTCCACACGTTACAGTCAATAGGGTTTTAATCTAGGGAGTTTAGGGTCCACAAATTGGGGGTCACAAGATCGTAAAATTCTCTGGTGCACCCAATTCCGGGTTACTATGGCTTTGTGAGAAAGTGCTGAGTCTTGCTGAAAAACGTATGGTCTACCAACAGATACTTTGTCTATCCAAGGCTTATCAACCGTTTTTAGAACTTCAATGTATCGTATCCAGCAAGATTAACTCTGAGACCCTGTGTAAAAATGAAGGGCGACATGCCGTAACCTTCAGTACTGACAACTCACAAAACCACCGTAGTTGCAGTTAAACCCCCTTTGACAGCGTGTGTTTTCATTTATTGTGTCAATATTTTAAATCGAATGGGTTATCAGAAATAAAAATTACCCTGCCTTTATATACTAATACACAGTTATTGCATGCTGGCTTGGTTGGTCACGCTCTGTCATGTTCTCGAGGATTTAGATAGGGGAAAATTCCAGCGTCCGTAAGTCTAAACTAATAGCAAGAGGGTCAGATAAGGCAGTTCGTATCAGTGATACTAAAAATAGCATTACATCTGAGTTACCGTAAATGACAGGGCACCTTAAGAATTTAACATCATTTGTCCGGTAATTTTTGGCGGGTGCGTCTACTAGTAATATTGTATTATTGTTTATTCGAGTGCGCTATGAACTGAGAACGAATAGCTCTCGCACTCTTCTTGTATCATTTCAAACAATGAACAATAAAAAATGTGGATTTATAGAAATCTTCCAAGGTATAACAGGAAAAGAAAAATCCTGGTACTGATAGCGATCGCTCGTACTTCCGGCGCACTCTTTGAAGTACGACCTTGGTCATACGGCGCACTCCATATGACCTTGACGCGCACCGCTTCTTTTGCACAAGTTTTGCTGTCAGTTTACGATATGCTTATCAATTCGAGGTCCGTCATGGAATATCGAAGTCCTACTATTTCTAAGCTTAGGAAGACTATCAAAGACTATAATACAGCACTGCCACATTCTGCTAGCTAACTTTTTTCTAATCCCGTACAGCATATAAAGGGTGACGCAAAAAAAAGGAAATACAATTGACTGTAAGCCAACATTTATCTAGGATTAGTATCGTGAATAATAATAGTAATACTTAGATTTTAGAAAAATTGTTGGTATTCATGATACAAATCCTACATAAATGTTGGCTTACAGTCCATTGGGTTTCCTGTTTTTTGCGTCACCTTGTATATACTGGCTAATCTGCTCGCTTGAATAATCCATTTCGTTAATCCCTGGACTTAAATTTCCAGAGTCTCTATTGCATCTCATGTTGCTACGTAGCACACAATGAGTACAAACTTGTACCCGGAGTCGCCTGAGAACTACACCTTTTTAACTTCAAATTAAAATATGGAAAGTTCAAGTTAAAATATGTAAAGTTCAAATTAAAATATGTAAAATTAAAATTAAAATATGTGAAGTTCAAATTAAAATTACTGACTTTTTCGTGAAATCTCAACAACCATGAGTCATATATATGTACCATCTATGTATATCTTCCTGTACATTGAGAAAGACAGTGAAATTCACATTTCAATTTATTTCTATGTACATGTATGTACATTGATAAATGCATTCCGCATTCATTAAATTTCTACGTACCTAGGAAAAAAGAAATATTACATACAGAGAAATTGTAATACAATATTTATTACACGAAAAATACATTAATGTAATCAAACAAAGTCTTCCGTTACATATTTTAATTTGAACTTTACATATTTTAATTTGAACTTTGCATATTTTAATTTGAAGCTAAAAAGGTGTAGTACTGAATAAGTAGTTTCTTAGACGAGTTATTTTTTGGTACCGTAGCTACTAGAGCGACGTGGGGTCACTATTTTAGTGGAAATGATAAAAAGAACCGACACAGTACGTAGAAATATGTATCTTTTCTTCTCTTTGTTAATCTCAAACACTATTGTTGTAATTACAGATAAATTTAATTTCTATTTCTCTCGGATATAACTTATGTCTATTAACAACAATGATGGCATTTGGCAAAGCACCTCATCATTCCGTTGGAGTTTCTTCATACAAAATGAACTCATGGAAACGTGTAGGGAGTGCACGAGCCACCATTTCAAAAATCGTAAATTTTTAGCGCTGTTTTGTTTTGATAATACCTAACCGTTGAGTCCTCGAAAAGTGTCTGTAGGTAGCTCTCAATTTTTTAAATGAAGTCACAATAAAGCCTTTCTTAATGTAGGAATACGCATAATACTGGAAAACCTAAAGCTCTCACCGTAAAATTACTGTAGATGAACATTTAATTGTGATATTCTTCAGTTCTTGCCATAATGAAACTTCTAGGCTTGTGTTAGGATAACAATTAAATACGCTTCAATGACTATACAGGTCTGCTAACGCTTTCTTCTCTCCTTAGCCTAAAGAGGCTAATCTAGCAGTAGCTCTGATGTAAATTTCCCATCTCATTCACCATGGAAACTTTTCCGATGGGAAAAACTTTCGACGCAGAGCTGGTCAACTTCTCAGTGGGTGTATTTATTTAGCAATATGTCGTTATTGATCACTCATGCGTACATTTATACATCAAGTATTGTCAACAAGTATTTCTGCAGTTTTTGTAGCTTTCCCTGCCTACTCCACGCCCACTCCAGCGGGCAGTAATAACATCCAGCCATCAGCTTCTCCAATTACTGCAGCCCTGATCTTCTCCCCAGTTCTTACTTCATCGAATTAACGGTGATTAACGTTCAATACGGAATTATCTACGATACTTGTCCCGAGAAAATTAATGCTACTTTGTCGATAAATTGAGCCAAGCTGTGTGTACCGTTAGAGTGTGCTCATGAATTTCTTCTTCAGGGGGCTTTCGAAAACAACATTTTTGAAAAAAATTTGACGTCGTTGTTCGAAAAAAGAAACTTGAGGACCATATTATATTCCAGAGAATAGTAATAAGTTTCAAAGGACGATTACAAAATCGAATTCAGCTTCACATGAGGGATTTGAAAATTATTTCTCATGAATTTCAATACTTGACAATGTACATATTTAAGCTTCAAACCATATTTCCTGCTCAACTTTTCAGCTCAGAAGAGTGCTTCGTTAACAGTTTTGCTAAATGTTCATATTTTAGTTGGTGTAATTGAGATTTGGGGAGAGTACATTCTTCTCGACTACCTGTTGCCACCACTAAAGTCTTCTAAACCCCAACTGATGGTTTTCCAAAGTTCTAACTAATTATCGTGTCAGTAAGCTTTCCCATGGATCTCGAAACAAAAAAATTCATGGCATTATTCTCTTCACAAAATTATGATATTGAGTACAGTAACACTTTGTTTACGAGGCAAATAACATCTCCTTTGCTCTGCGTCAGACAAGCGTCGTATGTGCGCAGCAACTTCTCGTCGCTACGTTGGATTCACGGAAAAATTTGTTCTTTTTTATCATTCAGTGTATGAACTACCGGTGAAATCCTTGTATATAATTCTATGGATATTCACGTTTTCAACTTTTTTTCGCTCGAGTTAAGGCAGTCAAAGGAAGACGAGGAAAGTTATAGCAAAAAAGCACTCTCGTTGATTGGCTTCATTGAAGTCGATGAGTGAAAAACCGTCATCTGGGGACACATAAAAGTAAATTTTTGCGTTATAGAACAAATGGGATTGTAAAAACTAGTGTACACGATTTCAAAAGTGAGAAAAGTGATAAAACATGAAAAATTTCGTCACAAAATTTTAAAGAAGGTAGAAAATGTGAGAAACTTATTTTTTTTAAATGTAAGAAAAAATGAGAAACTTTCTCCGAGTGAGAAAAAATGGAAGTATTTTTAAAAAAATGTTTAAAAAAATTCGTTTCAGTCGATGAACTGAAGATTATTGAACTTTAGTGAATAGCAATCCTGAAATCGGAAGTTCTTTCCTCACCAACCTAAAGCAATATCTAAATGTTCTTAGTATGCAATGGTATACAAATATTTCAATAATTGCATAGAAGATTTGCTCATCTTTACCTTTTTCTATGTCCACTACTCGACCTCGACACAAATCGGTCACCACTTTCGCTTTCGATCTTTTTGATTCCTCATGCATCCTTCGTCTGTTCTGCAGCGCTCGTACCGAAGTATAGTCGATGTCACACAATTTTAATTGCCTATTTGATTTTAAGCCTTGGTCTCCAAAACGTTCAGATCTGAACTCAAGGAAAGCCATGATGTTGTGGGCAGATTTCTATTTTTGTCTTCTTCCAGTGGAGTGATTTCTTAAAAAGACTACTAAGAATGGCTACTAACTAAGAATGATATTAATAATAATAAAAATTGACCTCTGAGGTTTGAACTATAGTTCAGTCGAATACACTCCAAGTTCAGTCAGTTCAGGGAGAATTTTGTGATAAAATATTACTGTATAAATGCGTTTATTACCTAAGTACAGTTTTCGTTAAAAAAACGAAAGGCTATTTTTTCTCGTAGTTTTAGTTTTTCATGAACGCCTGTGCCTTAGTCTATTTTCATCAACGCTTATCTGAAAACAATAACCGTATCCAATGAAGAATTTTATATTGGTGTGAATATTCCATAATCAGTGAAATCATAAAAATTTTAATTCAGCAGGGCATTCTCCACAACCTTTCATTTCAGAGTTATACGAAATTGAACCTTTTTACCCAGCTCTATCTCCAGCCATTAACTGCAAGAACTATGGCACTATCTCACAAGCAACTTTGTAATCGGCACACCCTATTGAAAAATTTTCCTACAAGCCTCGTTGCTTTTAATTAAGCTTTGTTTTCATACTTCCCAGCTCACCTGGTGATAGTCGTTAGGCCGAATAAAGATTCCTCCTCGCAGAGTCTTTTGTCAGCGCTCAATTAGAGGGCTGTGGACGACAAGATACGAGAAAAGACTGTCCATACCGCGCTCCAAACAACATTTTTTGAGGTCAGTGCAAATATTAAAGGCATAATTGGGCGTCTTGTTGCAGCTCTACAGTATTTTCCAGCCCGTCGAATTCTAGGAACCTTAGGAAATATACAAGTACACAGTATGTTAGTTTGCTAAGGGTTTTGTGAATGTTTTGCACAATTGTGACGATTTTAATTTCATTCTCGCTTATCCAAATTCAGGGCTAGTTTCTCAGTCACAACTTTATAAAGAAGGATGTCCACATCGGCATTCTAGTCTACCCCTGGGAATGAGATTTGCTCAAGGAAAATGTTCAGACTAAAAACTTTTGAAGCGATGGAAATTACAGCAACCCTAAAAGTGTGTTCAGAACATTACAGCACCATTCAAAGTTATGTTAGATAGGCTTTGGTAGACGGTTGAACATTCCAGTAAAAAGTTCTGATTGCTCAAACAAAAACGATCAAAGAAATACATGAAATGGAATAGATAAATATGGTTCAAAATTTATGTAAGACCTGAACTTATAAATTAGTCATTTGTCCCTCTACGATTTAACAAACAAGAAATTAAATGTACTAAATAGAACACAAAATTTGGCAGCGAGGTTACTTAGCATCACAATTTATGAATTAATTCTTTCTACCTACTGCGACAAAATTTCCTGCCTGAGGATGCCAGCGGCCGACAAAACTCTTCAGCTGCTCGCCGCGTCCAGCCTCCGCCTTGGGCTCCTACGCTCCTCCTAGACGGTATTTTGGCCTTAAAAAGTTAGGCGGTGTCAGACAAGATTAGCCTGAGGTCGGCTAGTTACCGTTGCGTTAGGTTGCGAAGAGATGGAATAATCTTAAGCTATTTCGCTCTAGTGCCTAATGCACTTTAGTGGGCAAGGAGAAGCGAGGTTCATTGCATTTCCATGCCTTTAATGCATTTCCAGCTTCCGTGTTTGATTCGCTGGTCGGATGAGACCACTCTAAGCTCACTATACCATTCGAGATCAACTCTAAGCTCACTATGCCATTCGAGATCAACTCTAAGCTCACTATGCCATTCGAGATCAACTCTAAGCTCACTATGCCATTTGAGATCAACTCTAAGCTCACTATGCCATTTGAGATCAACTCTAAGCTCACTATGCCATTTGAGATCAACTCTGAGCTCACTATGCCATTTGAAATCAACTCTAAGCTCACAATGTCATTTGAGATAAAATCTAAGCTCACTATTACCATTTGAGATCAACTCACCAGATTGTTGCTAATGCTATGAAACAGACCATTACGCGTGGTCTGTTGTAAGCTGAGCGTATGTCCATAAGTCGAAAGTTAAGTTAATATTTAGAGGAGTTTTCCTGTGAATCACGATAACTAGTTTCACCCGAACGAGAAATTTACTTCAACGTCGTGTTCTTCATCACTCCATGCTGCTGGTAATGACCATTTCAACACCACTTGCTTTCAAGTTAAGGAGGTAAAAGGCTTTCTGGAGCGGCCCACGGGACCCAAAAAAAGATTCCTAAGTGAAATCTATAGCACAGGCCTGCCCCCAATCAATCTCCATTGCCTCTGTTCATCGGCGTCCGACATTTTCTTCCGACGGGAATTTGAGTTAATTTTTGCCTGAAGTTCTCAATGAGGTACCCTGAACTAGCGTTCAAAGTTCAGGGAAGGCGGCTTCTCAGGGCCAAAATTGCAACACTTTTGGTCAAAAAGGGCAATTTTCTCGTAGGGAAATCTTGCCACAACTTTGGTGGAAAAATCGCCTCAATTCCAAATAAAAAGGCGCGGCAAGTAAAAATGTTAACAACTTGGGCTAAAATTGGAGGGCAACTTTGTAATTACTGGAAGCAACGAGGTAAAAATGAGCTCTTTAGCGTTAGAAGGCTTAGAGAGGGGAACTCACGGGTGAGTGAATATTTGACGAGGACAAGTCTTCCTAAATGAATATTTTCAGAAGCAAAATACTTCGGCAAACGTGGGTTGAAAGATTTCATTTGTTGCGCGAATGCGAGTCTACTGCGAATCTATTGTAAATGAAGATGAGTATTTCTGAAAATGGATTTGTATTTTTGATATGATGCTATGCAAAATTGAGATCACACAAGTTTAGCAACAGAGATTCCTAGACGGCGAAAGATCTGTAGTAACATATTTTCGTAGATGGTAAGCTTAGTTAACTTCTCAATAGATCATTTTAACAAAATTAAAGGCCGTTGAGCTCTATGATTGGCGCATCGCGAGTGAGGTAAATGTGATAACGTAGAAAAATGTACATAATGATGTAATTAAAACGGTGGCAAGTAAATTGCATTACGGGAACCGGTATACATATAGCTAATAAAAGATTTGCGCTCTCGGAATGACGGTCTTTAACAACCGGAAAAGCGAATTGAAATATCCACACGGAAGAACTCACAGAATCCACATGCAATGTTAAACATAATTGTATTTTGTTTGCCGATACTCCCAGCAATGAAGATAGTTTTCAAGATATTGAACAATAATTTTGAAAGGAAAGCTTTGTATCGAAATTTGTCGACTACCAATCTCTGCAGGCTATGACAATCAAAAATTGTTATAAATGCATCGTAGCTATGGGCATTGGTTCTCAGAACACTATTGTATTAGATTGCATCAACCAGAAAATATTTTCCAATACAGCTAAGAAGAAACTAAGAGTGTCAAAGTCAAAAGCCTATGAGCTTTATAGAATGCAGTCTAGGCAATCAGTGTATACTTAAATTTGCAATACTTAGCCATTCTTCCGAACACCCGCCTCATTAATAAAATATCGCAAGAAAAGATTCCTCAGCTAATTCCGTCCAGAGCCGCTTGAGATTGATCGACGTTAGGAAGCTCGGGCTCTCAGATTGGCTTCTGCCTTCAGTAGCGAGCAGCCAATCACGGAACTGAACTGAATTTTTTAATGAATTCATCAAGAGAGCGAAAAAACTCTGCGTATAGAGCAACACGGTAATGAAACTGTCATGGACTCCCATCTGCTCTTCTGAGTGGCGTACAAAGAGAAGATTTATTCATTTATCCAAAGAATAAGGGATTCTCTTTGTGGCCTCCCGCAACAGGGCTACAGGTTTTCAGCTCCACGTCTCTGGGTAGATGTTGTGGCCTTCAGAGGCAACTGACGTCTGCACCACGCCGGTGTTGATGTCGCGTTGCAAGTTTAACTTGAAACTTGAAACCAATCATTCATCTTCTCCTTGTGCCAGCCCCGCTCTACATATTTACTGGTAGACTAAAACGGTGCGAGTTATCTTTGAATTTCTCATAAATTGCATTGTTACTTTAAAGTGCAGGCAAATATAGCGTCCGGATGTCTCAGCGAATCATGAAGAACATCACCTCCTGTTGCAGGGGCTGCTCTCACTCACTGCATGACTGATAGCACGATGAGGCACCTGTCTAAAATGACATCTCCGCGAGGGTGGCCCACTTTACCTTATCTACGCCTACGTGGCAGATTTAAAATCTTCAGAAATATGCAATGTTACTCCTTCATTAAATTAGTCGAACTTTTTCCCTTATGCGTGCTAATTCAGGATAGAAAGAAAGAAAGACAGAAATGGCAAATGGAGGGAGACGAATGGTCTGTTCTTGTGTTGACACCAAAGTCCCATGCCGTTAAACCTAAGTGCCATGCTGTTATAGCCAAGTCCCATGCCGTTATACATAAGTCTCCTGCTTTTATACCCAAGTCATATGATGTTATACCCAAGTCCCATGCCGTTATACCCAAGTCGTATGATGTTATACCCAAATTCGATACCGTTATACTCAAATCCCATGCCGTTTTACTCAAGTCCTATACCGTTATACTCAAATCCCATGCCGTTATACTCAAGTCCTATACCGTTATAATCAAATCCCATACCGTTATACTCAAGTCCTATACAGTTATACTCAAATTCCTTGCCGTTTTACCCAAGTCAAGTCACATGTCCAAATTCACCCAAATTGTAAGAAGGAACTTCCATAGAGTTCGCTTTATTGTTATTCGTAATCATTTTCGTCATCGTGAATACTACTTTTATTTTTACTGCAGTCTCAAATAAAAGTTAGATTTTTATCTACAACGGACGTGTGAATTTGATTTGATATTCAACTGAAAAGTCCTTAACAAATACCACAATATTCTATTACTTGACCATAATTCTATTTGTGTTCCAGCGCCCGAGTTCATTGAATTTTAAATTTTCTACCTCTACGTTGATGGCTGAAAAAATTCTTCACATTCTTGGTTCTTGGACGCAGAATTCTGGCGTGTCTCCTATCTCGAAATGCTGACCGTGCTACATGCGACCATGCTGCTGACGAAATGCTGACCGTGCTACTGATGAAATGCTGACCATGCTACTGACGAAATGCTGACCACGCTACTGACGAAATGCTGATCATGCTACTGACGAAATGCTGACCGTGCTACTGACGAAATGCTGACCTTATTACTGACGAAATGCTGACTATGCTACTGACGAAATGCTGACCGTGCTTTAGGAAATTCGGGACCCCAAATCCGTCAGGACAATTTCAAAGGTTCTTCTACTTTTCCTGGCACGCCAACAGCGATTTGGCCGCGTTCTTATTTTCGTAATGGAACATTACAGGCATGAGCGACCTCGTAGCTAATTAATTTCTAGGGGCTGTTTCTGTCTCTGCCGTAGCAGGAGAGTTAGGGGACCGTGCTCGTGCGTTAATCTCTGTACATACGCGTGTATGCAGAACGCATCATGGGGATAAATGTGCCTACTTTAGCTTTTTTGGAAAATAGAATGCGCTGTAATGTTGTCTCGCTGTCGGGCCATTTCACAGCTCGAGTTCATGATGAATGCGGGTGTGCAAAATTAATACTCCGACGAGCGCCAAGAGATTAATCACCTGCAAAGAACACATCGCGCTCCCGATGAAATTAAGGAAGCCTCGTCTCTCGGAAAATAATACAACTCTAGAACGTTCATACATACATGCATGACCATATGGAATGCAAAAGATAATTCTCTCTAGCTTGCTGCATTAGTCCACGACTTATGAATATTATTCATGTTCATAGTTCTCGAAAGATTAATGCGTAAGCAGCTCGAGAATTGAGTGTGAAGTTCATTCAAGGGAACCCATGGGGCAAGTCACGCTTGACGTGCGTAAATTAAGTAATTTTCATATGCATTTACTGCTTGTAGAGCTATAGCTGACGTAGACCTTAAAAATATTTACGTTTCTCCTCGGTCGTAAATATTTTGAAGTCATAATTTAATTTCATACGAACAATAATTCTCTCTGGACAATATCACGCGCAGTTTTTTCAGAAACTAATGTAAAAAACAGCAAAATTATAATATTCCCACACCTCTGAACAATATTTTTTAAGAGAGGGTTTGTTGTTGGTGTCATCTTTGCTGTTACACTTAAAGTCAAAAATAAGACCCGCAGAAAATGCATTTGAGCTAAAAGAGTTTGAAACAAATTTCTAGATTCAAAGTTCATGTAGTAAAAGATTTTTACCCGATCACACCTACGTACATCTGTGTCAATAATTCACAACATGGAAATTACGCCAAACTAAATAGATATAATGAACAATTAAAATCCATGTTGAAACAGAAATAAATTTAAAACACTGGAGCTTTCATTCAAACGATGTTCATGCACCTATAGAAACACGTTATATTTTTATTTAAGTTTGTATTTTCCAGCCAACAAAATCGCGATTCTCTTAGGACTTTGAGAATATCAAGCAGCCAGCGCAGGATCGCGGAATAAGAAGCAGCGAGAGGGTGCCAGCTTTGTTAATATTCACAATAAGACTCGCACTCCTCTCAGCAAAAGAAACATGTCTCGCCCTTTTCTACGAAGTATACACGTAGATTGGTGCTCTCCCAGAGTCAGTTCCGTCTCTCAAGTCTAGACTTGACGTGAACAGGAGGTGAGGTGGAAGAGGCAACTCTAGACAGAGACGATGGAAACTTTAATTGAGACTGCATTGGACATGTTAATACATCACAATATATAGTGTCTTTATATTAGGAATATATACCTCGAAGTTTTGTGTTGCTTAGTGAAGATTACTATCGGTTGCTTTCATTATCTTAAGTGTTTTGAAGATATCTATTTATAATATTAACTTCATAAAAAAAGTGTGAATCAGTTTATAAGTCAGTGCACGAGAGCGTAATGAAATTACTTCCTAGCTATGGTAATTATACTCAATCTTTTGAACTTTAATCTGTGATGTCCGGGTCAATAGTGTGAATTTTTATATCAGGGATTAATAGCCACAAAGAAAGCGACCCAAATTCTCTTTTTCTTCACTTTCATTAGAATATACTTCTCTTTCGATCGAGGACTTTAGAAGAGTTTGTTCTTGGGAGGGAAATTCATTTCTTTTAAAAAACTTACCATCAAGTATTAGCGCAAATATGATACTTATTATTTTCCATTTATTGCTTTAATGTCGATAAAATTAGATTTATGTTGGAACCTCTGTTTCACTCACCAGGTTTCCTCCCATGGGATGCTTAGAGCTAAATATTACCAATTTAATTTTACCCCTTAAATTGGGCTTGGAAAGTCACTCTAAGCAGAATGTGGACGTCCTGAGCCCCAGTACCCCCTCGAGGGTCCAGGGTGCTGAAATTGGAGGGGTCCGTGAAATTGGAGGGGTCCGTGAAATTAGAGGGGTCCGTGAAATTGGAGGGGTCCGTGAAATTGGAGGGGTCCGTGAAATAGGAGGGTCCGTGAAATTGGAGAGTCCGTG
>VOMN01077124.1:0-12844 GCA_014899125.1 Orchestia grillus | reverse complement strand
TACTAACAATGTTGGTATCGATAGTGTTGCCAGCGTACAGGTGTGGGGTGTACAGGGTGCAGGTGTGGGGTGCACGGTGTGCAGGTGTGGGGTGTACGGTGTTTAGGTGTGGGGTGTCCTGCGTGAACATGTGGAAGCACTCGTACAATTCGCATACTGTAAATTTTAGTTTAATGCAACACGCCCAAGAAGGGCATCCCGACTCCGCTATGTGATGCTCGTTGCATTCTCCCTGATGAACTTCCCTCATGCAGAACGTTTCCACTTGGGGGTCTCCAAGCTTTCGTTCCAAATTTATAATACCGTTTTTGTCAAAGTTGTTCAGTCATTTAATCAAGCACGAAAACCCTGTGGCACGCACCTGCGCTTTTTCATTTATTACCGGTTTGCCTGTGGCTGACAGTTTCTGAAGGCAAAACAAAATCAAGCATGTTAATTAGGATCTTTTCCATACAGGTAACCAACTATACCTCATTATCTTTAATTGTTTAGCCACAAAATTTATCTTCGGCTTTTTGAACGCAACTCGTATCTTAGTTGACAGTATAGATCAAAATCCTGTCTCGCTGAACGTAATATAGCCATTGATTACTACGTTGTATTGAGGAAGGACTGCTTCATTCTGTGCAGGCCATGAGCCCCTAACTAGAGAGAGATGGTCCCTGGACCTCTTAATTTCCGCGTGCCGTGCAACGAAATTTTAAATCGGCCAGTCCTAAACGTGTAATCTATTTCTTTTCCCGACTCTCAGTATTTTTTATATTGGGGTATGGTTTTAAAAGGAGACACTCGTGACTCCCAGGAAATTCGAGTGTTCCGGATACCTGAATTGGAGCACCGGTTCAATTAATTTGTGACAAAAAATCTGATCGCTTTGGAAAAACCGTGCTATTTTGAAATAAGCAGGAGCTTCAACGCTGGGCTCGGAGTCACCGACGATATTCACAGCTCATTGTTTGATGACGATTCATCAGCAACCTCTATTTGTGGTTGATATCAAAGGATTTGAATAGAGCTTCGATTTAGATATTCCATCCGGATATCGGCGAATAAAACACGAGCCTGTTAATTAGTATTCCCGAATAAATTCATGTTTTGCGTTCGAAATTCGATTCGACGATTTGATTACTATAGAAAGTACGCTCCGGCAGCAACCTTTAGTGTTCTGAGTTCAGTGTTGGACTTGAATGGTAAACCGTGAGATCTTTTCACCGATGCGGGCTGCACGACGAGGAGAATAACTCAGCCACACGACTGTGGTGAAACAATAGAAGCATCATTGCTCTGAAAAATGATGGCTACCACAAGCAACATTGAGACATGTATGTACTACAGTTTCGTTTTATCAGAAGCGACGATACTCTACGTTTGANTTGCCAGTTCAATCCTGCAATAATCACAATTTTACAATGAAAAGTTCCACCTCTTAGAAATATTTTCATCATTCTCAGTTGTGATACAGTTTCCTATGCTCTTCAGAGGGAATCATTATAGAAAATTATCCAGCTTAGCTTCGGGACTGAGCTCTCATCGAGAATAATTTGGAGTCTTGAACGATTCCCATTCAAGTGATGCGGCCATTGTACATTCGGAGTATTAAATCTTGGGGAACGTAGGCTTCCAAAACGCCTGCATAGCAATGCACGGTAGTGTCGACACCGCATGTTGCAGAAGTGAGGTGTGTAAGTACGTCCTCTTTAGTAGCTTTCTCGTTTGATCTCAGGTACGAGAGCGCTCCTTCAGTCTCTAATGAGTGCTTCCGTTTCATTTCCATTATTCACCTCCCTTCATTTTATATCATCCCTTCTAGTTGTGCTTCTTTGCTGAGTGAAACGGGCAGTGCGAGTCTATAATATAACTTTACTTTCATTTGAAGTCAAGGGAAAAGAGCGTCCCCGAGTTTCAACGCAGAGGTTATCTCCAAAGAGTGGAGATGTATATCGGATTTACGGCTTATTTCCTCATTGTAGCACTAGCTGTGCTCGGCCTCACGCTGCTGTGGCTCAGTCTCGTCATACCGGAATGAAAGAAAAGACGCGCAGACCCCCAACAGATGGCGGTGTTTTCCGAAATGCGATGTTTCTAAAAAAAAACGAACGAAAAAGTATTTGAAAATCACATGTTTAAAAACGCAAACATATTCGAATGCAACGTTGCGTCAAAATTCCAAATTAATTTTTTTGAAACGCTGACCATTTGAATGCCGTGAGCGAGTGCACATGAGAGCTCACTAACAGAATTTAGTGTCAGCCTTGCACACGTTACTCAGACGCCAGTTGCTAGCTTCGCAATAACCACGGAAGTTGACTTCTCTATGCAGGGCAACGCTCCTGCCACTGCGCTGAGGTGCCGTCAACAATGCTTCGCTTTTGAACTCTCATGACGTCCCCTAAAAAGAAAAGCTATGCGTTTTACGTATAATGTACATTCGTATTTTCCACATTAGACCTTGAAGAAGCAAACTGATTAGTCGTTGACAGGAGGGAGGAGTAGGAGGTCCCATGCGATGTGCTCTGCCGGAAGAAAAGAGTTTGATGCCGTGATCATTGCGTCTGTACATCACACTCTTGAGCTTTTACCTCCTATTATGATGAAAATAATAAATGAGATACTACGAATTACTGTACATTTACGTTACATCTTACATCAGGTGCAGTAATCGGCAGGATTTCACAGAGTTGTAGCCCGTGCATCGCGTACCAACAGCCCAGTCACATGCAGTCACATCGTACTCGCAGGGAGTCATGCCTTCTCTCCGGCCGCATTAACCTATTGCCATCTATGTCGACTTCAAAGTCTTCTTTCATGATGATGTTGCTAGTTTCTTACAATAATCCGAAAGCAGGGTTTTCAATAGATACATAAAGCTGCAGCCTATTTTTCGTACAACGCTAAATTCGGCCTTAGCAGCCCCGCAGCCCCGCTGTACTGTGCGCTGCAGCCCCGCAAACACTGTAGTTGCATGAATAAAATATGTATAGTATCCTAGAGATTTACTTCATGAATACTATCCTTCGCATTCTTGAGCCCTTTCAGTTCATAAGTAAAAACCATCCCTTGAAGACATGCAAAGCGCACATTCTCAAAAACCGCAACGCTCATTAGCTCTATTTTTGTCGTAGCTATTCATGAGTGTATTTTTATTCCGAGTTTAGCATTTCCGTCATTTTTCACGAGTATTTCTTCAGAATAGAGCAATGCAAGATACCTTCCAAAACGAGAGTTTCTTTAGTATTTTAATTGGGTCCTCAGAATTAGAAACAAAAAAGATGTGCGTCAATCTACATTTGCACATTTTTTATTTTGTGAACGAACTTAATTTTGAGTCAGAGGGCCGTTTTTGATTAAATAGCGAGAAACATTAAGCCTTGAAAGATAGTCCAGTTTATTAAGCGAATACTTTAGGTAAATCATGGGAAATTCAAACAGCTTATGCTCTAGGATGAATAATCATTAACTCTTATACAGTATCTGTGGACCAAATCAGGTAAGATGTGGAATCAATAGACGACTTTTAAAAAGATTTAATTTGATGAATGTAGCTTCATATACTGTGCATGTAGAAGCTTCATATAGATGCAGTATGAAGTAGTTTCATATACAGGTAATATATACATATATACGAAAACTTCGCTCTAAACTGCATATAATGAAAAAAAGCAGAAATGGCACGCGTAATTAAATGGGAAGTATTTGTAAGCGTATTTAGCCCCAAATGTGAGAGTCTGTGGAGAATAATTAAGACCATCACTCGGTGCACTGTGAACATACTGTGAGCATTGGTGTCACTCACTTCCATGGTTAAGGCAAGCCGCTGCTTACGGGGGAGTTAGTTTCGAAGGCAAAATTTTCTGCCTTTGGAATTTTTTAAAAACGGGATTATTTTTTCCACGAGGAAGTGCGACTACACGAGTTATGATTCTATAGGTGGCTTCATGTTGCATTGTGAGGCTCAAGAAAAATCGATTATATATTACGCACAATTTTATGCATGTTTGATGCATGTTTAGTTACAAAATAAATGTCATAATTAACATACCAACTTTTGTCTCCCGTAAAAATTCGAATAAAATCGCAATCCCCTGTGTACTCCCAGCACTCCTCAACAGCCGCGCCATCCTGCATCCAGACTGCGGTTCGAGCTGCGCCGTCACGTGGTCGCGCTCACTCCGATACCAAGCGCATTCTAATTTTGTTAAAGCATATTCGGAAGCTGTGTAAATATTTCAACGTCTAGTGACAGCCAGCTCCTCGGAGGAAATATTGGAATTTTTTAGGCGAATTCTGTTCGAGGCGCTGTAAGCTGTCTCCAAGCTCGCAAGACGACAAGAGAAAATCGGATTATAATTTCAGGGCCCGACCAGTGAAATCATGCACGTGTCAGGCATTGTTTCTTCCTCATCTCCATTCCAAGTTTATTATTTCAGAAACCTAAAATGTCGTATTTCAAATAGTCTACCCATATTTTCTTTTCATTGCATGACGCACGTTCACAGCCATGACGCACAGTCATCGTCCCCGCAGCAAATCTTATGGCTGAACTACTGAACAAACACAACACACACAAGAGTCTCGCTGCCCCCTTCCTTGGCAGGGTTTTTTTTACTAAAACGCACCATTTTGAGACAACTTCATTCGCTCGAGATGTGTCACACTCGCAGCCAGGAGCGTCAGTTGCTCACGCACGTAGTCCGTTGAACATCGAGTGACCTCCAAACATTGCGGCCAAACTATTCCGTATCGTGCATTTCTTGTGTCGAATTTTAAGCTGTGGAGTAAATTTAAGGTCGAAGTTATAACAAAGGTTAGGACTAAACTTAAGGTGGACGTAAATGTTAAGGTTAACGTTTAGTGGTAAGGTTAAGTTAGGTGAGGCCGTGCGTATATAGTGCTGTAGTTATGCTGATGAGGCTGACGTACTTATCTCCTTCGATATTCAATGTATAATTTTCTATCAATTTTATTCATTCGTCCAAGATACAGTTTTATGATAACCATGACTAAGCATGTACAAATTCTTAATACCAATCACATTACGTATTCTACACGACTCTTGCAACGAATATTTGGCATCTCTCCTATACAAATCGTTTTTGGATTCCATCTTGATGCAATCGAGCAAAGAGTTACTTCATATGCGTCCGGATACAATCGAGCTAAAGATTGTTCTCTTATACATCCATGTAAAATCGAGCTAAAGATCGTCTTCTTATACATTTACATGCAATCGAGCTAAAGATTGTCCTTTTATGCATCCACATTCAATCGAGCTAAAGATTGACCTCTTATACATTCAGATGCTTTCAAGCTGAAGATTGTTCTCATACAAATCCAAATGCTTTCGAGCTACAAATTGTCAAATAAATCAAGTTGACTTCAAGCTAAATATTGTCATACAAATCCTTATACTTTCAAGCTAAAGATTTTCATAGAAATTGAGACACTTGTGAGCTAAGAAGTGTCGCCTAAATTTCAGCCGGAGCTGTACCGCAACGAGCTGGTCCGCCAGTCCTCCGTGGACAGCGGGAGCGCTAGCGACACCGAGGCAGCGGGCACCCTCTCCTTCTCTCTGAAGTACGACCCGGAGCTGGAGGGTCTCCTCGTCAAGGTCTGTGCAGCCTCTCCGCAGCTTACGTACGGGGAGTGGCATCGTGCGTCGGGAGGAAGGGTGTTTAATCTGGGAATGAGGACTAAAGTCAAATGGAATCACAGAATGATGCAGTATCGTTTCCTAAATTGGATGCACTAAATTTTAGAGTACTTCACGTACGTGATCTGGTATTCTTTTACGACTATACTCGTAGTATTGGTTTTACGATGATAAATTAATTTCAAATGGATTAGTAATGAGTCCTTTACTGATCGGATGAATTCCCGTTATTGCAGTCCAACAAAGGTTTGTATCATCAAAGCACCGTTGAATATTTATTAACGTGAGTGCAGGCGCAATCTATTTGCCCCGACCATTCGAGCGAGCAGGTGAACACTACTCGTCATCACGGGAATCGTTAGTAAACTTCATTCTCCTGAGGACGAGTCATGTTCAATTGCTCGAAATCTTGGGACAGATCAATTTCAACTCAGAAGAAGTTTTTTGAAATTACCCTCTGCAAACTCAATCTGCATATTTTCTTCAGACCTCCGAATAAAAACAGAGGTCTTCGTCAATTTTTAAATCTTCAGTGCTGATTTCCATGAGTGTTCGGAACGTAGTGGAAAGCATGATAGATCGCGTGACTCTTTTATGTTTGTTGCCTGAAAAACTGACACATTTGAGAGTTAGTTTTTTGCAGGTTTGCTTTGTTTAGAATTGTCATTTTTTGTTTATCGTATTGTTAATTGGAGTTTCACGCGATCAAAAAATCCCAACACCAGTCTTCAGTAAATTACATAGTAGTTTGAAATTATCTCCAATGTACTAAAGCAAGGCATTATTACAAACCATTAAATACACAAAAGACAAACCAGTGTCTGCATCACATGTAAACGACACCATCGCTTATATCTAGAAACAAAAAGAATAAAAAATCATATATTCTTAAAAAACAAGTCCCTCAGTAAGCTACATTTCTACTCATACCGTAAAGTGAGAAATTACTCTAACCTCGAACCTGATTCGCTAATTATGGACAGTCTGTTATGTTTCTGTTCCAAAATCATGTCTTAAATATTCAGGTACTTAATTGCAAGAGGCAAGAAATGGGGATTCAACAATAAAAAAATTTCTTGGGCGACAGAATATGTTAACTCCAACGTAAGGACGTTAGGACTAACTCAATTAGTAAATCAACAAAATAGCACGTAAACGTCGGTTCATATTTCGTACACTTGTGTGCAGATTCGCCCTAGTTTTAAACGAAACAACAAAACACGTAACTAAAATAGGTAAATTCTAATGTCCTCCAAGATTTATGGTGGTCCCTGTAAGGTCAACCGTTACACCATATCGCTCCATGTACACTCACTCGCTTGCAACACTTCCTTCACGCCTCCTTATTCTCGCTGCCCTCAAGGTGGTGCAGGCGATCAACTTGCCCGTGAAGGACGTGCTAGGCTCATCAGACCCCTACGTGAAGGTGTGCCTCCTGCCAGACCGCAAGAAGAAGTTCCACACCAAAGTGCACCGCAGGAACCTCAACCCTGTCTTCAACGAGACCTTCATCTTCAGGTGCGTGCGAGATAAGCTCTCTGCCAGTCATGACCATGCTTTGTGTTCTAGAGAATACGCAGACTCGCTAAATATATTTGGAATTTGAGGTACAGCTTATGTATATCATAACTCTAAGGACCTGTAAAAATTCGTAAATCGTTATTGATTATTGCATGACCAAGATAGCTGAAAACAACTTTCACGGGAGAGGAACTTAGCGAGCAAATAGCAGAGGCGTGCCACAGGCTTCTCTATTTTGCGAGTCTTGATGAATTCAAAATCGCTCGACGTCCGCCCTTCAAATTTTCGGTAATGACAGCCTGTGCAGCCATGTACTAGCTCAGGATGCGAATAATGAACACTCCCGCCTCTGCGTCCGCTATATTCCAAAATGATGGACTATTATTTTAGTGTTTCAAACTAACTAATAAGAGCTCTTACCCGAGCGCTTTTCGGAAAAAATAGCGGAGATGAGTTCCTAACGCATTTTAATACCTTATTACACATAAATGTAGCCAAAAATTACCCAACCCGGTCTAAGGCTGAAAGTTGTTTTAATCATTTTACTTTGCAGCGTTATGATGACATCTTTCGCTTCCTCTTCTTATTTAGTTCACGATTTTATTTGCTTTTGAAATTTTCTTTTCAATTCTGTTGCCAAATATATTCCGTGCGGATGTAAACGCTCGGGAATCGAAAACATTTAATCGACGAAAAGTATTGAATCATTGATCATGTTGGCCTAAAATCCTTAAATGATTCATATATTCCACATAAATTACTATGCATACACTGTACATGCATATTACGTTCTATTTCATTAGTGGTTTAAGTTGTAATTATAGGTTGCGTATTTGGCCAACGTGTTCCCGTGCGCTGATCTGATGATCCATGGATTGCGAGTCGAGTTGGTACTTGCAGCGAAGGTTGTCATTCAGCTTACATCGAAAGTTTCTCTTTAACATTTACACATTTCAATCTAGCAATTGGTGGAACTTCCGCCCTTATTCCGGCATGGTGGCCCACATATCTCAGCCAGACTGTCACACGAACTGTGATGTAATAGTGAAGCCGTCGATGCTTCACTAAAGTTTCCTGTAGAACTTGTCACGCGTGTCAGGTTTGGAGTTAGTTACCGCACAACATGTCGATACGATAGGAAGTCAGTCAAACTTTGTCACGACCAAAAATATGGTGAAAAGTATCTTGCAGAAC
Organism: Orchestia grillus; assembly: GCA_014899125.1. Classification (NCBI taxonomy): domain Eukaryota; kingdom Metazoa; phylum Arthropoda; class Malacostraca; order Amphipoda; family Talitridae; genus Orchestia; species Orchestia grillus. Next base: position 4,479 of record VOMN01077124.1, on the reverse strand, counting down.
GGCCCATTCTCTCACTCTATTGAATAGCATTATGTATAAAGGAACTCCGGAGATAGCCTATTGAATAGTTATAAAATGATGATGCATGTAGTCAAACTTTTACATCAATTCTAATTGTATCAAAAACGAAACAGCACTCGGGGTGGATTTCTGATTCTTCTTAATACGAACTTTTATTTTGTAAGCGAGTGAAGAGAGAGCTGTCCTGAGTGGGCGTAACCCAATTAACAACTGGAGGGGCGATTAGGCCCGGCCTGCTCGGCTGAGCGGGAGCGCTGGATTGCCTCACCAACAACGATTGCTCGTCAGTTTGCCACTGTCAATTTAATCCCATCTCGGGAACCTCTCCTGCCGTGAATTTTACTTAAAAAAATGGCGCACTACTCACTTTAGTAGTTATTTTTCAAGGTTGGCTTCAGCAAAATAAAGTCGATAAAAGGCTGAAAATCTTTTTTGTGGGACACTCATAAAATTTCCGTTTTTTAGGAACATTTTAGGCCTTAATTAAACGCTCCTGCGTTGTTTACAAGCACTGCGTAAGATTTTAGGCTCACATGGGTTGGTTGACATCTTTTTAAACAAATTTTCATTGCATCTAAAAACTTATTAACTCAGAGTAACCGCGACTTATGCACCAGGAATTAGAATAATACCTTTAACGAACGCTCGAAATATTGCAACTCACTCATGATTGAGGTGAAGAAATTGCAGACAATTTCTTCGGACGACACATCACGGCCATGGAACGAAGCTCCTCGAAACCAGGAGAACTTCACTCCGTCGAACTTGTCGAGTCCTGAGCTGTGATTCGGGGAACTTGTAGGCCTTCCTTGATGAAGGCAGCGGCTGCCTCACCGAACGGGGGGGGTCAACCGCGCGCAGACCAGTTCAGGTGCTCCACACTCGGACAGGACAGCAATTTCCTATANAAATAGAAAGGAAAGTTATCGCGTATAGCTCGCATGTAATGGAAATGAAACTGGCCAACTGCAGGTCAGGTGTACCCTGTACACGAGTGTACATAGCTTGAATAAATGCAACTATTTCTCGTGTGTTCCTGCATTTGGGCCGTGAGGGCCGTCACACTCAGCGTCAGTGAGCGCTGCACCGTCACAACTTATCACCGCCACTGTTCCATCGTCGTGCAGTGCGGGAATGGCAAGTTTAAATTGAATTAGCTTGCACTTATACGGGAAGTTCTAATTAGGGCTGAGTGCTTCCCTACGTTGGTTCTAATTTGTATAGCAAAACTGGGATTACTATTCTAAACATTCCATCTTGGCATCCGGCCATATTGAATTCATGTTGATATTCTGAACCTCTTATTAGCTTCTCAAGTCAGGATCGCAGTCTAAGCGCTCTCACCCAAATCAGGGTTGTGCTCATACTTCATTGGCGTCGTCCAGCTCTTGAAAACTTTACATGAAGCAACGAGACCGGTGTTAGGGCTCGCTGTTCAGCGGTCCGAAGATAAAGTCTCCATAACTTATTAAATTTTACGGGTTGTTCGAAACGCTATTGACGATGGCTCTAATTTAATATCTATTAGGGACAGTTTTCATTTGTTATAGCTTGATAAAATTCTAGACTACATGAGACATGTTATGTTCTTCTATAGCAATGTATTTTTCCCAGTGCTGTACACGAATTCCGCTCAAATCACAATGCTGTCAAGAAAACGCTTCCCTCGAATATAAATTAGGACAGACAGTCTCACGAAGGAAGAAAAAATGAGCTCCATAAGTATGCAATTGATTGGCGAACTTCGCGCTAACTTCTAAATTTCAACGAAGTTACTAGCACGGGATATGGGGCGATGTGAGTTGCAGGGAATATGGGGCGATGTGAGTTGCAGGGGATATGGGGCGATGTGAGTTGCAGGGGATAAGGGACGATGTGAGTTGCAGGGGATAAGGGACGATGTGAGTTGCAGGGGATATGGGGCGATGTGAGTTGCAAAAGATATGAGTTGTAGACACACTAGGAGATTTCAGCTTTGGTTTGATAGAAGCTGCCTGGTCACAAATCAATGGCTTCAGGAGATCTTAATATCTGTTGCACGATTTATCAACATTATACAAGCCATAAGATTCAAATCCAGAATAGCTCTCTCAAAAAAGTCCCTTGCTGAGACATCGAAATTACCTAAATTAGTCGTAAAAATAGTCTAGCTTGATGTCGTGCACAGAAGTGGCAATGTTTAGATGCGTTCGGAAAGCGATCAAATAGAAATGGAACGGTCATCGTGATAGAAAATTACATCGTTGTAAGCGTTTTTAAGTTTCCTCTCGATAACGACCTTCTTCAAGGGCAAGTTTATTGAAATTGACATTTATCTATAATTTGAAAAATTAGTCCTACAAGATGTATGTAGCTATTTTTCAATCCCACTATATAATAATAGCCCAGTGTTGTTCGCTTGCTTGCTTGGTCCGTCCGTCTGTCATGCTCTTAAGGACTTAGATTGGAAAAAATTTCCGGGTCCGTATTCCTAATAAATTAGCGAAACTGTCAGAGAAGGCCGTCCGTATCAGTGATCCTGCAGATAACAATATTTCATGTCAGATTCACCGTAAATAAGAGGGCATCTACAGGCGGGGCACGTCTACTAGCATTCAACAATAGTGCTACTGCTTTTGAAGGAGGAAAGTGCAAGAATGCATAAGAAAATGAGCGTAGTAACAAATTCAAACCGTACCAAATGTATGTATTTCCACTCTCACCAAATAGGTGTCACTTGTGTAAAGGAAGTGGGGCAAAAATGAACAAATATTGAGTCCTTCCCGCTTTCTAGATCTTGCATTCACCCTCATACATTCATATTCACAACCTCCCACTGTGCAAAAAACGTTCATTCTCAACAACGTTGATTGGTCGTACTGGTTACTCAAACTAAAAACAAGACGTTCGATGTTGCTACAGCTAAATTTTTCGTGAGAACGTTTCACTTTTGCTGAGTTATAATGATGATCAAGTACTGTAAGAGCAAATAACTTAGTTTCAATCTTGGTAAACAAATGGAAATGAAGCCTACGCCAACGCCGAGAATACCTAATGATTGAAGAGATCTGTTCCATGGCAAACCAGCAACAGTGCATTCTCTCAGCACTGTCTTCACGAAATGCTAGCCACTGCATTAACATCCAGTGCAAATTTCATATTCCTGAACATGCACTAGGCAATTGATTAATGATCTGACATCAGTTCTTGATCCCAAAGTGGCCGCCATTGCTTCAATAATAATTCTGTTAGATTAGTCGGCCTTAAATTCCATCCCTGACTTAATAAGCTTCAGTTCAGAGCGTTCATGTAGCGGCTTTGCCACTAATTACAAAGAATAAAACACGTGCACTCAGTGCAGAATTTCCTGTTAGTAGCAGCACGTGCGAATTCAACCTTCCGGCTGAAGGTTGAAGGATTTATCCCTCAGCGGACCTTGGAGAAACGTAATACTCGGAAGATAGTAAGATCCCTCTAATCGTCTCAGGGAGGAACGCTTCGATAATATCGATCCTCGTAAGGGAAGCTAGAAGACTTCAAGTGGCGTAATCCCTTTGGGAGAGGCATTACCTGCAGTCTACTTAAGTTTACAGCTATTCTCACCTGTTAACGGTGTCTGGTGAGGGGTACCGCGATGCATTCACACGGCTGTAGAACCGACAGTGACGATGTGAACGTAACAACCACGGCCACGAGAATTCTCAAGATGGTGCATTTAATGGCTAAAGGTATTCACAGATGCATTCTCTAGATGAGGACAAACTAATCAGCTGCAAACAGGAGGCTGCCAGCTTCGATGGGCGCTTTCTTTTGCATTCATTAATCAGCGGCGAGCCACAAAACATGGAGAGGGAAAGGCCTATCGAATTAAAGCGCACCGTCACCCACCTGATATTCAGGAAGCCTGAAAGCTGAAACAGAAAGTGACGCTCATTTTATTTTGCGAGGAAAAAGTAGATAGCGAGACAACAAGATAGGCAGGTTTGGCTCACTTCGATATGTGATCCTAACATCACCCACAGTCTTTCATGCCATTTGCCGTGAGATCATATGCGCTTCTTTGAGGCTTACGTAGATACAGCTCAGTAGTAAGGCTGGGGTTCGTTTTAGTCCCGTCATCTTCTCTATCAGAAAAGGTAATGCTTGAGGCCGCTATTTGAGTACTTCTTGAACTACTCTAAGCTCTACTCTACGGTTTGGAATTGTGTATCATCCTGGATGTCCCATTCACTATTGAAGATTTCTGAAAATGAAATTCACAACATTAATTCGGCGTAGTAGGTTTTCACTATACTCTTAAGTTGAAATAGCTTTTTTATTTGAGTTCAACGGAGAACTTTTCAATTCAATTTCATCAACTCGCTAAACAAAATTCACTCATTTAAAATAAAATGAATTCATAATACACAGCGCAAGTTTCTTCTACTTGAATTCTCATTTCTCTGTTATCTTCCTTAACTTTTTCTGGTCCTTGTACGG
>VOMN01077123.1:0-17068 GCA_014899125.1 Orchestia grillus | reverse complement strand
CTCCTGTTCCATTACGTGGTCAGTGCCTCGAACCCGTTTTTCTAGCACTCTTTTGCCATTTTCCTCACGTGGCTCGCATCAGTTTGTATTAAGAGATGTAAGCATAATTTATTCTCGCGATAGTTGATCAAAATGAGCACAGGCACATCGTGTAAGACGTACTGTAAAATTTTTGTGGTAAAATTTCCTCAAATTTCAAGTGCATCGATGAAAATTCTAGTTTTCCTTCTATGCGCAATATTTAGGGATCACGTTAAGAAGGGAATGATGGTCACTGGATGGAACATACTCTATTCCTCAAGTGAATACAACTGACAGCTTGAGCCCTCATTTTGATATTCTATGCCCCTAATACGTGGAGCTCGCTCAGTATCTCTGCACCAGAAGGCCTCCCAGCGTGTGTACTGCGTCTACAAGGTGCAGCGATGTGATTTAACGTAGTTATCGCCTTAACAAAACTGTCAGGTGAAATAATGAACGAACAAAAGTATTTTTTAGCCTGAAACAAAATAAAAAGAAATTGCATTATACATATATGCCTTTAGCGATCATGAAGGAATTTACTTATTTTTTATTTTATATTACTTTTATTAAACCAACAAATTTGCCACACTTTTTTACTGCATGCACCCTGTCGAATAAAAGTGAAATTCATTATGTACTAACGGCATAAAATTTCAAAGCTCGTGCTTTCGAAAAAGGATTATTTCTTTGCCGTTTTTCCGTACTTTGCTTCACATGAATACTATATATAGACCAATATAATAAGGCATTTCAAGATATATAATATCTAAATATCTGAAGCCAAGGTTATATTAACTATAGAAAACCAATCTGAGTGAGAATTTTAGTTTATTATTCCCAATATACTTCGTGATTGACCGCTTCCTTTGTTCCGTGTAAGGTTCTTGAAGCATCAACGAAGCTTGGATATTTTTTGCAAAGTGTTTCTTGCGCACCAAAAATGATACCATTTACTATGAACGATTTTTGAGAGCAATTTATATCAGTTGTGTGTCCGCTTTCTTCCTTTAGGTACATAGTTTTAAAAATTGAGCTTGAGTTTTGATGAGGAAAGAAATGGAGTCAATCAATGTGTCTCCAAATTTTGAAAACGTTCGAAACTCGCACATCATGTCAAATTTATTGATTTATTCATCGAGATATCGATTTTGATTGCTTGCGAAGTGCGTTCAAAATGTTCTCGTTGTACGGAAATGAATACATCATCACTCACTTTTGTTACCGAGTTCTCGTGGTCAATATTATTAAACTTGTTATTCTCTTATCTCATCTAGATTCAGTTAACCTCAATTCATCCACTGCGTTTATTCGTGGAAAGTAGATTGTTTCAATAGAAGAGTAGAGGTGGGGAAGGTATCCGGTCTCGTAGGTAGCTTGGAGGCCTCAAGGCTGGTCTGCAGCAGCATTTAGGCCATCCAGGCAGGAGCACCGCTGGGCCCTCTGGCCACACACCTCTGCCATGTTCCACTTGACGAGGCTGGTGCGTCTATACAACGAGAGCGCTCGCTTGCTTGCCTGCCTCTTTGCTTTCTGTCCATCGCGAGCCCTGGAAAGTTATTGGATTGCCTCGGGAGCGATGCAGAAACGCTGTAATCAGGACGACACTCATCTTGGAACGCGGACGAGCCTTCCCCGCGGGAACGATGAGCGAAAGGGAGGGAGAAGCGCAATTTCTTTTCCGGATGTTGGTCGAGGATGAGTTTCCATTCCGTAATTGGGATGCGATATTTTTCCCGAACCGGCTGGCGTTCACGTCTTTGTCGAGTTAGTTTACGAGAAGAGTAACGTACTGCTACTTTGTAATGAATATCCACGTTCAGGGCACGTGAGAGCGAGTTCTTTTTTCGACACTCAATAATATTTTTGACACAACTATTTTTAGTATGGAGAATTTTATTTTCGCTGATTCATTTGAAGGAGTTTGAACTGGTAGTTATTTTTTTCAGTGTAGAGTGTGCGGTACTGATCATGCGGGTGAATAGTGGTCAAGGGAGCTGAGCAGGAAGGCAGGAGTTGTGAACCATAATGAGAGTGACGGAACCTCAGCATCATTCTGCAACAACCGAACTTTTATTGACGACCTCTTAATCGAGTCAACACAGCTCTGCCAAGTGTTTCCTGAGGACTGAGATCTGCAGACAGACATGTGCAAAGTACACATACGTTCTAAAATATTTGGATTCACGAAGACTAGTCAGTGAGCCGAAACAGGTGCTCAAAAACCCTTTATGCACACAGCACCTCGACAGAGACAGATGCCTATTCTACACACGTAAAGTCGCCTTGAACTTCATGTCCACTTAATTAAATATAGGTAAATATTCCGTGGGTGTATTATTCACCACTGGCGTGTCTGTGTATTGCACAAGGGCCAGGAAGTAAACCGGTCTCTGCCCACTAGGCAGAAGTGCGTTGGCTAGTCATAAGCGAGTCCCAGATCTGTACTTCGCTGTGTTGAATTTTGGCTCTGTGAACTGTCTTGTTTGTTTTTGCGATCTCTGCCCATTAAATACTATGCATCAGATCTCAATGGTAGTATTAACGATTTGTGAGTACTGAAGTTTATTTGACTTTGTCTTGCAACACTGAACATAAATGCTCGATCATCTGTGAGGAAGAAGTCGCTCGAGTTATTTCTTCCTTAAATTACGATTACTACTCTAGCATGAATTTTCTCTTTACTTTCCCTCACGGATATCCGTTTCTTTTCTTTTTTTCAGAGAAACTTGCCTTTAGAGATACTCCTGTTTATTTAAAGCTCGAACTAGTGATCACTTTAACGCAATTAGCAGCAATCACCGGCGTCAGCAGCTGCCTTGCGTCAAGTCATCAGTTGGAGGCTGTACGAGCGAGCAGATGAAGCTCAGCCGAGAGTTCTTGCGGGGCTCTTCAGGGTTTTGCTTAATTTTGCCCTGGGGTAAATGACGTCCAGGAAGAATAAATTGTTGAACACATCCATCAGAGCTGTGTTTGGTGGATGCGATTAGACGTTAAACCAAAATGTATGCGGTCGTATCTGTACATCAGAAAGTTTTTTCGTGTGTAGTGTCGTTCTAACATATAATTCTAAAGATAAAACTTTGCAATAGCAAGTAAGTTAGAATATTTTGTAGATAGCTTGTTGCACCTTACCTACTGTACAGTGTGGAATCACAGATTGCATACAAAAGTAAATTGAATTCTATACAAAGGTGATATATTCGTGTGTCTCAAATTACACAAAATTTTTCATTCTTCCTCTAAGAAGCCCCATGTGTTGTACACGAGTGCAACAATAGACCTCGATGAATATTACCAGTGAATTTGTATTCTGTAGTTAGACTTTTTGGTTCCACTTCATTTGTAGCAGTTTTCACTAACTAGTCCACAATTGTATTGTCAGGCCTGGAATGTAACTGGAATACACTGAGTTTGTCACTTCTGCCAAAAAACTTCAAACGGCGTATTCGAAGTAAATTGGATGTCTGGGCATCGAAAGTATTTTTATGTTGCTATCAATTTGGATTATGTATTGAGCGTGTCTATGCCGCGTTTTATTACTTCGCCGATGGATACGTTTTTTGTGATGTTGATGCCACCCACCCCTCTAATGATCATACATCCAGCAATCGGGCCGTGCGTCCCACATACACAGTACTGTGGTGTGGAGGAACGGGTTCTGAACAGCGGCGGTTATCTGCGCCAGCGTCCGCTGCTGCAGGTTTTTACTCGCGCATCCCGGCAGTTCTAGGTTAGGCTGTTTCTTGCAGCGCCCTGATCAGAGCTCCGTTCGGGAGACCTGGAGCTGACGTTACGTCCTCAACAGGTGCCTCGACTTGCATAACGCTCGAAAACCGATGATGTTGCCTTATGGAATAAAAAATGGTTACAGGATCGAGCCGAGTGGTCTATTCACCGGTCGCTGCCAAAGTCCTAGGTACCGTCAGACAATGAAATTAACTTTTCGTTATTACATCAATTATATGTTATGACATATGCTCTGTGGTTTTGTAATTGAAAATAAAATAATGTATTTTTTGAATAAATACGATAATTGCTTAGAATTATGGGCGAAGTTTAACAAGTACATCGTTTTTATTAGCGAATCCCCAATGTTTATTTTTTGTAAACAGTGTCGTAGCCATGTAAATATACGTCACAAATTTTGACCATTTTCAAACTCAATATGGACTTTGGTGTCAAGTTCTTGAAAATATTTTTGGAGATTTCCTCGCTACGACTGGGTCCTCTGAGCGTGCACTTCAATTTCTTCAAGCTCTATAGGCTGGTTTTTTCAGGTCACATATTCGTTTACGAGTTTGTGTATTGAACGCTACATCCGAGAGAATCAAATAGTATTGTTATTACTTGAGTATCCCAAGGTGTTTGCAGCTCTTGCACTTTTTTGATAATGAAAGAATTCTTCGTCGAATCCATGTTAAAACATGTAAATCACATCTAGACTTCGGGCGTTCAATGATTTGATCCAACTCTTTAGGTACTATTCATCCATCGAGCGGTTTATTTTCAACAGATGAGGTTGAAATTCCCGTGCAATATTCTAATTTAAAGCTAATAATTTGCAGCCATAGCTGCCACGTTCTTCATGAACTTGTGCGCACCACCCGTGGTCTGCTGTACACAGTAAGCTGCGAGCCTCCTGCATCTCAATTGTCTTCCCCTGATTGCCGAGTGAGATCGGCTCCTGCTAAAACAACTGCTAAGTTAGCGATATCATACGAGTGCCAGTTCGTTATTAACATTAACAGCGTTGCCGGCAGTGTATGTACTCTCCCACGATTGTGTTGCAGAAGCATTGTTTCCTCAGAAGAACAACGAGAGCGGGACCAGGAGGAGAATTCAATGTGATCTACGGACTGCGTGCTACGGACTGCTGCGTGTTGTACCTCTAAATTAAATGAATAAAAGTCATATTCTCTTGCACTTGAGCGAGAAAGTTTTGCATCAAGGAGCTTGAATGCAGAGGAAAACATGTAGGCTGAGGACGTGGTTTGAGGACCTGTTACTCAAGGAAGTCTTCATTTAGAAACAACCTGACCCAGAGGATGATAGACTCAAAGCAATAAGAGCGTTCTAATTACTTCGTTACTTCTATCAGTAGTATCTCAAGGCTCGTAAATTATACAACAGTGGATCTATGGAGACACCTTAAACGCGAGCAAAGTGCTGCGACTAAGATTGCCGAGACGTAAACGACAAAAAAGTAGGAGAGGAAAATGCAGACGAGAAAGACGTAGAGGTCGAAGACGTAGAGGTCGAAGACGTAGAGGTCGAAGATGTAGAGGTCGAAGACGTAGAGGTCGAAGACGTAGGGGTTGATGAAAAGACGCAGATGAGAAGACGCAAATGACAAAAACGTAGAGAGCGATAACGTAGAGAGCGATAACGTGGATTAATTTAAGACGCAGGAAACTAAGGCGTAGATTATAAACTAGGACGAGAATAGTAAACGCGGAATTTACTGAAGGGGAAATCTCGAAGGCACGGTACGTAGACTGCTGTGACGAGACTCGTATGAAGAATTACAAACACTCAAATTGCGATCGGCGAAAATTATGAAGCCGTAGGTTGTGTAGACATGGGTTGCGAAGTCGCTACTTTGGAACTCGAGCATTGTAAACATTTTATTTTACCCGTGGGCCGTGTGACTATAGTCGATGAATAAGATGCGCTCGGTAACATTAACATTACGTTGATCTCCGTCCAGCCTACTGAGGGCTACTGATGTGTTCGCTTCACACGAGTACCTTTACCACGACCGTGCTTCTGTCACTTCACCCTGCAGCCACGTGCCCTGCTGTGGTGCGACCTTGTGTTCCTGCTGCTCCCGCTCCGGGTGGGATGTTATGCGTTGGGAACCGCCTAGTAAGGTTGCCCTGATTTTCGCACGTTTGGCTACACCGTGTTGCACCGCGTAGACGGCTCCAAGTCATGGGGTCTCATCTTCATGGCTTTACTTTAGGCTAAAGAATAGTTTTCCCTTTGCAGTTCCTCGAGTTATTTACTTTGTATGGCGATCAGTTCTTCTTTCGTTGTGATGATCACGCTTGCGATTTCCCCAATGCCTTCCGCATCTCGATGGTGTTCAACACTGCGCGCTTTAATTTTGGCCTCTGATAATTATTTCATCCAATTATGTACATGTGCTAGTCTAACACTGCTGCAGAGGGCTTTTTTGAATAAAGCACTCGAGTTTTTTTCGCTGGGTACATACATTTGATAACTCGAGGAAGCGCGTCGGTCACCTCAGTTGTGCCACTCTTGATGTAAAACCTGTGTATTTGTCAGATTTACACTGCGTTAACGGTGCTGGTAAAATCACTTAAAAAAATGTAATTAAAATTTACTAGCATTTTATTATACTATCCAACACCGTTGTCCTGTTTACTGAGAAACTACCACAGATTAAAAAAACAATGGCTCTTATTATTTGCACGACGAACTGGACAAATAAATTTTCACATGAATCTAAAGATAGCTCTTCCTATGGAACGAATGCACTCCAAGTTAACGCTCGTCCTAATAAATTGTTTCACGTCGTTTGAAGTAAGCAAAAGTAATTCTGCCTACCTACCCCACATGGAATTCGACGTGGTTGACTTTAAGGTACCATGTTGTACGAGTCCTGCTTTCCCTGCCATTTGCAAGCGCTCATCACGAGGAAGGGCAACCCACAATTTTCTCTCCATAGAGGCGACCTACTCAGCAAGGACTCCGGTTACTTCTCCCTCAGCCCTCCGCCCCGCCACACTTGAAAAAAACACGAGGAAAAACAAGGCGATCTTCTGGAGCGAGTTTGATCGTCCCACTGAACTGGTCAGCGTTTTTTTTCTCGTGTTGCTTGATGCAGAGCTGCGCTCCAACGGCCTTTGTTTGTTGGCTGCGGTCTGGCGGTCTGCCCAGGCGCCGCAGGACACGCCCTGCATGCAGCGCCAAACTGGAAGGTCTTGCTTCTTAGTGTTTTTTTTCCTCTTATTTATAATGCAGGCAACGATGAATCGCGGTGAATCTGTTTTCATTCGTTGAAGTTTTTATTCAAATGTTCCCGCCAAAATTCGAGAACATTTTCTTGCTTAGGCTGTGCCGGGGACCTTCGAGACCTCCAAGACCTCCAGGAGAGTCGCTCTCTTCATTTGCTTGCAGCTGGAGTGGGACTGCAAATATTCCTCTAGCGTTGTCGCGCTGCAATTGCAAGAGTTGATTGGGATTTCTTTCACCGAGGAAGAGCGCGTGCCTCAGCTTGTACAAGTACAACTGGCTATGGCATGGACTTGTACTCTGAATAAAACTGCATTGTATACCTTTACATTTCTTTTTTTTTGTGGAAGAGAAAGTGGTGGAGGAACGAGTTGTTCAGACGATAATTATTCTATTATTTTGCTCTTAAAATTTTGTTATTTTTTCCCATTGGAAACGCGAGGTCTCTGTGCATCCCAGAAACATATGTATGCCAATGAACATGGAATATATATATCATTTACGTGAAATAATCCCATTCCCTAGAATTTCAGTCGAGTGTGTTGTAGGAGAACGGCATGAAAACTATACTTTCTAGCGCAAAACTGTTCGTACGCGTCTTGTACTTCGACTAATGGCGTGTATTGAATTTTCTTTGACGCAGGGAGTCACTTCGCTAAAAATATTGAGCTCTGAGAAGAGTAAGCACACGTCTCTTTCTCTCTTCATTGTATGACAGATCTGGGAAACGGAGCGTAGCGCTGCCGAGATGTCACAGCTTTTTGCTTCAGCGTAAGAAGCAGTTGCAGCGCAAGGCTTCCTGACCGCAGGTCTCCCGTGAAATCAAAAAGCAATTTTCTTCGAGGCGCCTGCAAGCTGTCGATGAGGATGAAAGTTCCTGGCGGGGAGAGGAAGGAGTTTGTATGAGGAGCACTGCTCCTGGTGAGATATTCTGCCCCGCAAGGTGATGGTCGCGGTTTGAGGACGGCTCTGGAGTCTTTCTATGTTGGCGCTGTGCGGTTGCTTGTCTAATAGGAACCAAGATACTGTTTTAAATTTGGAACCCTTTGGGTATGTTTACAGATAAATCTTGCGCTGCTAACGGAGTTCGATAGTTGTATGTCAATAGTTGTATGATACTCCATGAAGTTTTAAACTTGAGCTTTGTTTTTCTATTTTCATTGCCCCCGTTGAATTATCGTTCTCGTGGTGCATCGTCTACTTGAAGCTTATTAACGTTTTTATTACGGTGGAAGATTATTATATTTGACAGCATTCGGTACGTGAAAACAAAAATTTTTTTACACGAGTTATTTCTTTCTCAGCCATTCTTTTATCTCACCCGTTTTTTATCTCTCACACGTCTCTCGCGTTTTGCTTCCCCAGTGCGCTATGAGAGCTCCTTGAACATCTTTATTGTGTAATTCTGTCCATTTCATATTTTTCAATGTACTTCTTCCCCTCAGAGGACATACTCGTATGATAGGCAATAGGGTTATGTTATTTAGGTGTAACGATTGTATACTGCGGGAACTGGCGACCCCAGAATGACACTGTTAGATCATTTCACTTATAGATGACACTTAATGTCTTCTAACTCTCGTGTCCACTTTGCTTTTTTCAATTCTATACCCTTCTTTTCTATCTCTTCTTATTCTTTTCTTCCTTTCCATGCTAATCTTGCTGTTTCTATACGCAGGGGATCCTGGGTGGGAATACGTTTTTTGCATAGATTTCCTGGATGTCATAGCGTCATTCTGTGCAGGTGGGGAACCTCAAGAGTTTGTTCACTCGTCAGTTCATGAAACAGAAGGAAAAAATCCGCTCGTACCTCGAGTGTACCAACGCTTACCCTGTTAATTCTTTCCGTCTCTAGGAGTGCTCTGATACTTAGTGCCCGGAGTTCTGTATTTCACGTTTCTACTTTATTAAAAATACATAATTTGTTGTCTTTCTTTTCACAGAAGTTTTCTACAGTAAACACATTTCTATTCGCTGTAAATGGCTCGCGTGATCTTGTTGATGATTGTTCACTCAATTGTCATTGAAGAGAGAGTGTTCTGCTTGAAATTACTGAACATTTGAGGCAGTCTACGTTGTGAATGCGAAATGATTTCCTTACTCGTTTATCATACCTGCACGACTACGCTGCCCGCGGCGGCCAAGGCGAGAGGGTAATGTGGTTGTGTCTCAACAATTTAGTAAATTGGTTTCCAGCTTTGATGAGTGAGGTTTTAATTTGAGAATTACGCCTAGGTAAACGGATTTGGTAACGTTTGTTTTAAGCCCTTTTGACCGGGTTCGTTAAGTTATGATTTAAACTTTGAGAGGCGAGTTTCCAATTTGTGTATAAAGATTTGGTAGACGGGTGTGTTCATGTGCGCTCAAAGCCTGGGTGAACGGGCTTATTGGTGCGTCTGCTCTCGTTAGTGCGGTGACGGTATGAATTTCTAATTGGTTTATTTCTTCAAATTGTCACTGGGCTGCGAGGTAACTGACGTGCACACAATGAAAAATCGTCAGAATGTAATTAATATAAACTATTTTATAAAAAAAATAATCTTTATTAATTCCATCACGTTTTACCGTTGGGTTTTGAATGCCAAACAACTACTGGCGTGGTGGGGGATGTAAGGAATGTGTGGTGAAGTACTCCGCAGTCACGTAAAAATGCCTCCCTGAGCCGAATATCGAACCCACCATGCCACCACTATGCCACGGAGCCCACAGATATCTCAACTGTTATCTGATTTTTTTTAGAAATGCAATACTTTGCAAAGCATAAGCGTTCAAAAGTTATTACAGAAATACTTAAAACTGCCGTTTTATTTCAACGAATTATTTTGAGGTTATCGTTTTATGCTTAATAATGTTCGGTAACTAAATATTGAGTATTCTTAACAAATGATATTCTTGTTCCTTTATTCTATTCACTTTATTTAATTGATCTGTGTTTGATTAATAAGTTTCAGGCGGAAATATTTCGATAGATCGTTTCACTTCGCCAGCGTATAGCTTTGCTGCGTTTTCTGAGCGGTAGTGAACTATGCTTTTTGGGAGGTGAACCTCGACGTACTCAAGAAGTGAAAAAATTAATCTCTGAAACACGACACAATATTAAAAAACAAACTGTATGGAATGACGTCATCACACTAATACTTGTCTGCAACAGTACATGTAGTTTCTCATGCCTGTTTTCCCGCTTTAAAATCTTAGTTACGGGAACACAAAATATGATAGGTATCTAACAAATGTTGACAAACTTACCTTTGCTAAAGTTATCCATGTAATAATGTTTTAGCCTGATGAAAGAAAACGATCACTAGTAATAAAAAATGTTTTTTGCTGGGAGACATCAGTATTATTCAGCGATGTCGTTCATCCATATTTTAGCTTTAGACTTCAGTATTTCAGAAGTTGTTAGGAAAAAAGATTATGATTCACAATTACACGAGAAAATAAAATAAAATTGGCATAATTACATGCATGAAACTTAATTTTTCATTGATGATGGATAAAGTTAATGTACAATGACCTATTTGACTGTACACGATTCTTAAATTTTCGGTCAAGTCTCCGTACCCTTGGATAGGAAATTGGGGCACGGAAAAGGAGTAAATTTTTAAAAAGTTGAGTGAAACACGCTCGCTCTCCAGACGTAATAAGGCCTAAAGAGGTATCCTGTATACGCACGTGGAACTTGTTATGAGAAGTTTTGTACGTCGTGCTTGTTATGCGCAACTGAATTGTGCAACTGAATTGTGTTTCATTTTTTATTTGAAATGATGTGTCTTTTAAAAAGATGAAGAAAGGCTTAGAACACAAGTACAATAGGTTTTGCGTAGATGCATACGCATTAGAATACAGTTCCTAAGAGGCGGCTTCAGAAGTCACGGAAGTATTCCGACCCACATGTAGCTATGATTAAAACTGTGCATTGTAATGGACTTGAGAAATTTATAGCTAGAATTTGACTGCTATTAAGTTTGAGGTATTAAGACAATCTTTTACTGGTTTAGATTTTTTTATCTAAATAATAGGCGTGTTCCTGGAATAGATTATAATACTCCGGTGAATTTTCTCAATACTCAAACGATGTTGGGCACAGTGGTGTTTAGTATACTACTGTTCGCAGTGCATAGAGCGACGCGTCAGGCATCAAAGAGCGCCATGACCACTAACACGCAATAAAAGAGTTAATAATCCATATTATCTTAATGTTACATATACACCAGAGTCTCTCTTGAAATTAAAACTTTTTGATCACGATAAGCACCAAGTAAATATTTACGTGTTTCTTTTTTTTTGTCTCTTGTGTGAAAACCGAGTCGCGAGCTGGCGCTGGAGCCTCTCGTGATACGCATGTGTCACAAGTGTCTTCAGAACTCTTTTTGTTCCGCGATTTTGAAACTGAATTGTGCTTTTGTTTTCTTGCAGGTAAGCATTGGCAGTTGTGCGTGTGGAGATGCTGTAATCAGTAAGTACAGGCGCATCTTGAATAGTATATTTTCGTATCGATAGGCGGTTCTTGGTTTAGCACTGGTTCAAATTTCACATGCAATTTCACAAAGGGACGTTTTTTATGAAAGTGTAGAAAACTTGAGCGCGTTCAGTCAAACGCAATGTGAGGTTTTGTACTTGAACTCATATACTTGTTTTCAATAAAGCTTTGGGTTGTTGGGCTGGGAACGTCGGTTCCCCATTCATGCTGGCTGCTCAGGTGGACTAGCACCTTATCAACCCCCAACAACATGGATTTGCAGATCTGACTTGTGTTGAATTTTCCCACGAATGGATAAGGCTGAAAAGATTTGTTCTGCGATGATTGTTTATTGCAAATTCGTGTCTTACTCGTGTTCACAGCAGTTAATTCTTTTTTTGTAGTTAAAGCTTAGTTAAACTGTGGGTTGGAAGAATGAAGTGCTGCAATAGTTCATTCAGAGAAGGGCATAGGTTACATTCTCATTGTTACGTATCCACAGAATTATTTATACGTTTGCTACTCACATGCGCATTCAACTTAATGATTATTTTTATGGATTTTTTATGAGGTTGTACAGTCGTTATTAGAATGCACTGAACATTACTGTGTTTCAGCATTCCGTACGCTATGGCATGAATTTACATTATTCACATCAATAATTTGAATGTAGTACCTTCATGTGTATTTCACTTGATTAACGGACTATCCCGTGATGCGAAATTGAATCCGTTAAAAAAATCATTCCTTTCTTTTCGGAGCACAGTATCTAGGCTTGCCAATTAACGTACAACGATATTTTCAAGTGAATGCTTGAAGTCAAGAATGCTTGCAGAAAGTCAAAATAACATGGAACTGTAGCTTGTGCTTCTCTTCCCTGCCCGTTGCCCCTTATAGTGTTCCAAACCTAAGTGCGATGTGGAAGAGCTTCGTTGTCTGTGAATCCTATTTCTGAAAAATCTTTGACGAAAACTAAACAGATGAAACTGAAGCAACATTTGCCGCAGAATGAATGTAGATCAAAGTGGAGGCCAGAAGATTTCGGCGTAAGTTGGGCTGGAAACTGAGGCGCGCGGAGAAAAGGCAATCAGACCTCCGAGGTTTGACAGACCTCCGCGTGGACCCTTTAGGACTAGCGCCAAGACGGTCTGTGAACCGTGAAGAGCAGACCTGAGGTTGGGAGCTGATGGGACCCTTGAGCCAGCAGAAGCCTGTTCCAACACTTCTCTATCGTACAACAACTAGTCTTAGGCATTTTTTTTTGTGGAGCTGTAAGCCTGTTCAGTTTGGGTCTTACTCGGCTCGATCATACTGCGGAGACCAAGTGTCGTGTTCCTAGAAGTGTTGGTGGGGGATTGCGTTAGTGGGCGATCTTGCTGGATTGTGCTTGTCTACCATCGTGCGGGATTGTGTTAGTATACCATCCTCGGAGATTGTACTAGTGTACCATTGCTAGGGATTGGACTAGTGTACCATTGTTGGGGATTTGGCTAGTGTACTATTGCTGGGGATTGGGCTAGTGTACCCTTGTTGGAGATTGTACTAGTGTACCATTGCTGGAGATTGTACTAGTGTACCATTGCTGGAGATTGTACTAGTGTACCATTGCGGGGATTGTACTAGTGTATCATTGCTGGAGATTGGGCTAATGTACCATTGTGGGGCCTTGTTTTTTGACACGTTGCCAGATCCTCGTTTTTAATGTCTGCAATAAAATTTGCTTATATATTTTTAAAGCAATAAACTTGTGTTTTTAACAATTCGGTTACAGGTGGAGGGCTTTAAAAAAATGTGCGTGTATACCATTGTATGGGAATGTGATAATGTACCATGATAGGAGATTGTGCTATAGTGTACCATGGTAGGGGATTGTGCTATAGTGTACCATGGTAGGGGATTGTGATAGTGTACCATGATAGGGGATTGTGATATGGTGTACCATGGTAGGGGATTGTGCTATAGGGTACCACGGTTGGGGATCGTGATATAGTGTACCATGATAGGGGATTGTGCTATAGTGTACCACGGTTGGGGATTGCGATAGTGTACCATGATAGGGAATTGTGATATAGTGTACCATGATAGGGGATTGTGATATAGTGTCCATTCGTGTCTTATCACAAAGTAAACTCGCCAAAATCGACCTGAGAAGAGGTCATATTTTATTCCTGTGGCCATTTGTACAGTCATGATAAACTAATTAGGAATTGATGTCCTTGAACACGTGTAAGCGC
The DNA here is from genome assembly GCA_014899125.1 of Orchestia grillus. Taxonomy (NCBI): domain Eukaryota; kingdom Metazoa; phylum Arthropoda; class Malacostraca; order Amphipoda; family Talitridae; genus Orchestia; species Orchestia grillus. The sequence continues at coordinate 3,373 of VOMN01077123.1, read as the reverse complement.
TATAGTAGCCAAAGGGTCCTAGACACCCGTGGGCCTGAATGAAAGCTCCACAAGAACGAGTTCCTCATCACAATTACGCAGATCGACGGTCCCGAGAGCGCCAGGGGTGTACCAGTGCTTCACTCTCAGGGTTGTGCACTACAACCGTGAGGTCTTGGCGAGAGCGCTTCTTCTCTAGGACTTTCCGAAACGATTACGGTTTTGATTCAAGGGGACACTGCGGGGGGCTCTTCACCGAGCATTTGTGTGGTTCTGGTGAACAAAAGCTCCGTTAACGATGCTCTCTGTATGGGAGAGTAAAATACCACAAAAAGAAAGACCAATTGAGAGATTTATTTAGAAACTTTCTGCCACGCGAGTCCCATTCGACTGAGAATGAACTCAAGTTATTCATTCATTCTCCTCTAAATTGAGGAATTTTGAGCGCTTTCCCACGCCAGTTCCGTTTAGGTAAATGAGTTTACCTGAAAACACGTGTGGTGTGGCAGGACTTGGGTGATAGGCGGCCTGAAGTTATTGGTGCACACTGGAGTGTTGAAGGGCCTTAAATTATCTCAGTCATTCTGAAACGTGCTGCATGTCTCTTGATAGTTAAGGTTCATATTTTTACAGCCTTCTGAGATATTTCTCAAATAAACCTTCCTTACATTTTTTCAAAACGAGATTGTAATTTAAAACAATTCATTGTTTCTCCTTCAGACTATTCGATCATTGGAACGTACTCCAGTACATAAGCTTAGCCACTTAAAATTAATTGGACAAAATGCGAAAGCGTTCCCTAGTTCATGTTGTATAACGGACTCAACAACCGCAGCAATCCTTCAGGTTTACAAAATCCTCACATTGATTGATGTTAATCAATTCGCTTATATCTCTACGTAAATATTTTTGTTTATTCAGGGTGAAAACCACCCCGCTCGTTGAAATCTCGAGCGATCGTTGCGCAGCGCGAGATATCGGACTCCATGCCTCGTCTGCTCGTGCGCCCTCGAGCCGAGATGAGGGCTGGCATGGCGGGCCTTTATTGCGACCTGTAAATTCCTTGCTGTAAGAGGACTTACCCCATTCTGAAAATTTGGAAAGCGCCAATATTGGATTCGTGTTGAAATTACTGAACGATGTTAGGGGCGAATGATGTTAGATGAATTTAAATGATGTGAATGTTTTCGATCGGAGACGTTAGACCAGGGGTGGCCAACCTTTTCGGTTCAATATTTTTGAACCGAAAGCAGACTAATGCTAAGGAAGTTTACGCTTGCTACAAAGTATGTGCACGAAATAAAAAAAATAACGAAGATTATGACTAAGCTTAAGTTTTATCGCAAGGATGCATTGCGCCACTTCAAATCATGCAATGCGCCACGTTTGGCGCATGCGCCATAGGATGGCCACCCCTGCGTTAGACTAATACATCAGCTGGTAGCGCTTGAAGAACGTATCTCTAATATAGTTTTGTTCATCAGTTATTAATGAATGATTTTTTGAATTGATTCACTATGAGCGCACAATAGATTCTATTGGAGTATAAGAATATGTATTCAATGTTTCAAATTCTGTTATACGGGGCTCTTCTCGGTGAAATAAACATAATAATTAAGTTAGCCGAGTAAAAAATACTGAACGTCATTGCTACACAATAAGTGAAAAATTGTAATTTGTTGTGATAAGACGATTGAAGTACAACAAATTCTTACAAAAAACGTAATCATAAACATTTCTACGCTCCACCATACGAAGTACAATTGAAAAATGAGGAAGAGTATTTCCAGTTTCTCCTTAGATATCTAACACCATTTTAAACTGTTTTAAAGCGAAATCATGACTTTCATTTTCTTCAATGTTGATGGTACAATATTTTCACGAAGAAAAGGATGAACATTTTTTCCTCGGTGGGTCATGGGAACACCTGTTACCTGCCCAGCGCACAGCTGTGCTGAGGGTTGCCGCCTCAGTGTTGACCAAGCGTTGGCGGTGGAGGTGTGCCGCTCTGTGGCGCTCCGTCTTGACTCGCGTTCCCCTCGAGTGATGATGCCAACATAACGGTTCTGGTGCAGCTTCACACCATGTAGATTACAAAGCGCAGCAGCTAAACATTTGAACGGTTTTATGAAAGAAGTTGTCCGCTCTTGTGTTGATTTGTGTGTATAATTATCACTTTATTTGCCATGAACTTATTCAGTATTTAAGTTTTCTATGTTCGTGTAGGATATTTTTTCCAATGATCTACGTTTTTTATCAATTAAAGGAACTAAGAAAGTATTCTATTCGTCAAAACGTGATTCACATTCTAAGCAATAAAGTAATTATTTCTATAAGTTGTAAATTTTCCAAACTGAACATTACTGTGATAAACCTCAGGGAGTGAGTAGCTAGAGTGCTGTGTTAATTTGCCCCAATCTGGGGCACGTAACACAACCAGATAACGAGGCACTGTTTAGGCCTCAGACTTGGTTTCTCAAATTGACAATTTTGCCTGCGAAACATTTTGGAGCACAATGAAGTCCTCTTTCCATTCATTTTAACATCCTTGCTCTTAACAGAGCGTAATTCAAGTACCTTGAAAGCCCAGACCTATCGGTAGACGTGATCGTTATCTCTCGGCTCGTGCACCTCCAGTCTCGAATGTCGACCCATGCGACAGAGTGCCTTAGCTATTCTGGAAATATCTTCTAACTGTATTTAGTCACCAAGCTGCTGGCGACGCACGCAGAATTCTGGCATCTTGAGTGCCGCGTGAACGTAGCAGAGAAAACTACAATACGGCTAAATATGGACGCGCAGCTTAATCGACCTGGTGTTTGATGGATCCATGTATACTTATGCAATTCGCAATAAGTTATTACTTCGGACTGGTTATTACTTCGATAGGCTATTACTTCAGACTGCAGCCCACTAACTGGGGAAACTGAAATATATTATTTTTCGAGGGCGTTACGGGTTATATGTATTCGTTGGTGCATCATAATTTGGCCTGCGGGGACGACCAGACACCAAATTAGGTTCCGGTGTCGCGAGCTAATGCAAGACCCAAAGCTTGAACGGTGCAAACGGCTTGAAATTTTAATTACACAGTGTAGATTTCCGGTACAAGGCAGGCTGTGAAGCCTAGTTTGTTTAGGAATATTTAGATTCCATAAGCATGAACGGATTATGCATACTCTAAAACATTTGTGAGTGAGTTTTGTATTGTTACCGGTAACGGGTGAAGGGTTAAAATTGTGCTCCAGCGTTTTATTTATTATGTCGCTTTTTGCAGATGAGAGGTGGATGTGACCTAACACGCTCACGGTCTAAGTTTGTCATGTTCGCTAGCTTGGTAAACGGACCGTGAAAATGTAGAGAAAACTGCCTGTTCGCTCCCCAGTAGCTGGAT
>VOMN01077110.1:0-13741 GCA_014899125.1 Orchestia grillus | reverse complement strand
GTACTTTTGGCACTACGTACCAAAATTATACGCAAATCAGATTTTTGGCAATAACTCAAATTCTTTCAAGCGTCACACTGTGTATAGAAGCACCGCTTTATGCGAAGTCCCAGAATTTTGACCCGATCTGCGTGGTCGTGAACAAATGGCGATCATTTTGGTGCATTGGTGCGGTAGTCACAGCGCCCCTTCACATGCAAGATGGCCGCAAAGGAGCTTTAGCAGGACTTGAGAAATTAAAAGTCATCCAAGAGCTCCACAAGAAGCAATCGACTCTCCTGAATGCTGGATACTAAAACTCTGACGTCGTTGCTTGTGAATAACCATGCACACGAACTTACCTTAAATTAAACAGGGAAAATAGAAACAGGGATTTATATTGAGGAATAAGAGAGAAAATTCCGCCTTACAAAAGTATCATGGATTCAATTTTCTTGCTAAAAAATATACAGGATAAGGTTATCAGTATCGTGGATACGAGGATGCTGTATGAATAGAGCTTTCTCTAGTTTGAGCTTCAAAAGCTTGGAAGTGCTTGCACGATTCAGGTGCGAAATAACTTTTCAAAAAACGGCCTCAGAAAAATACCAAAAGAGTTAAAAATGCAGCCCAAAAATGACCCACCGGGTCCCGGACAGTCTAGTTTCCTATAAAATAAATGCAGCAATATCCAAAGGCGTCTTCATTTTCACCAAGATTTCACCGAGACTCCAATTATGGGGATGGATCAGATTACCCCGGTACGTACGGTAGCATCTCTCAGACGTTTGTCAACCGGGACGATCCCCGCCACCATGCCTGATGCTCACTACATGCTTTGATGGTAACTTAGAATGCATTTTTAGAAGCAGTAGAGGTGAACAGGCTCTTTGTCTTGCTCCCGTCGCAGCAGCAGGAGGAAGAGGAGGAGTAAGAGCTCGTCGAGGGGCCCCCCGAACAGCTAGAATTTTTTTATAAAAAATCTCACGTTTTCTTCTGACCTTTGGGCCCACACTGCAGGACGTGAACGCTTTTAATGCGCTTCGCGAGCGAGGAATATATCGTTTCAGTCACGAGTATCCTGGATACGGTGCTTGGATGCGTGCCTCCCGCTATGCAGAGAACAGGAATCTCCGGCTCGCGATTTTAACGAGGAGCAAAAAACGGCTCCTTAGTATTCGAGAAAAATGACCAAACGAGTCTAAGTGGCGAGATAAAAAGTAGTACAAAGAGGGCCGTGCCAAAGAAGCCATATGTTTAAATACGTTTTGCTGCAACCAAAAAACAAGACGTTTCCAGTCACGAATGCCAGCCTTGCCGTGTGTGTGTGAGTGCGTGGGTGTGTGAGGGCCCACTATGTGTGTGTGAGTGGTGTTTGAGGCCATGGCGGCCCTGTTGTGTGCGTGAGGGACTGCTATATGTATGAGTGTGTGTTGTGTGTGTGTGTGTGCGTTGTCATGTGTGTGTGATGTATGTATGTGTGTGTGAGGCTATGGAGGCCCTGTTGTGTGCGTGAGGGACTGCTATGTGTATGAGTGTGTGGGTGTGTTATGTGTATATGTGTGTGCGTTGTCATGTGTGTGTGTGCTTTGTCATGTGAGTGTGAGGCCATGGTGGCACAAAACATCACACCGCTGCTGCTGATGACTGAGTGCGAATAGCGTGACCAGATAAGCTCATGACCACACACCATGACCAAATAATCTCGTAACCAAATGATCCTGCGGCCAAATGATTCCGCGGGCCAAAAGATTACGTGACCAAATGATCCCGCGGCCAAGTAGTCTTTTGTTTCTTGACTTCAGGATAAACAATAAATCCCTAATAATTTTTACAAATCTGGAGTTGGCCTAAAATCCGAGGCGACAAAACATCACAATGAACAAGAAAGTGCTGTTCTCATTTCAGGGCGCAGCAAACGTGGGGGCGCCCCCATCGCTCACCTGGCCCCTGCACACACCCCCTGAGCTGGGGCATTACACTCCACTCGCTGTGCGTCGCAGTATCGAAGTCTTGTCAGTCCGAACAAGTTGACACGCAGTCCTTTTTCAATGCCATGTAAGTACTGACGGGACGCAATAACAACCACCACTGGGCCGAGCCGGTGCCCACTTGAACGTGTGCTGGGGAGCGTGGGGGGGGAGGGGGGCAGTCCCGTATCACCGTGTGGTGGAACCACTCGCCCACGGTGGGCCATATCGACAGATATCGGATGCAAGGGGCCAAATTTGACACTGAATGGGCAGAATGTTCGGTGTAATATTGCAGAATAGTCACCTGCAGAATTTTGACGTCGACGAGTAATCGTTCCTCTTCCTTCACTTAATTCACTCACCCCTCCCCTAGCAAGTTTTTTTGACGAAAACGTGACATATTCAGGGGGCTTCTATCATTTTTTCCAGACATTGCATGTACGCTCGGGAAAGGTCGGCTAATACCAGGAAATGCCGAGGAAGGACGTCATGTTAACCCGCTTCCAGACTTTTCATTAGAATAGGTTACCTCAGCTATAGATAGGGCTCAGGGACTTCAGTTTTTCGTGCCTACTTTGCTTCTTTCAAATTTCATACCTTCTGTACAATTTCTTCTTTGTCTTTTCTCCCTCGCATTTATCAGCTTGCTGTTTTTGTGCGTAGGTAATCCGTTATGGGAATACATTTGTCCACAGATCCCACGTTATCTACAGTCCACACTAAATGGTCCCTTCTTCTCCTCGCTCTCTTTGCATCACATGTCATGTAGATAGAGAGCTTTAATCAATGAACTTTCGTTGAAAATCAAAAACTTGGCGAGTTTTCCAGTCTGGAAATGAGAGACACAAATCGCGTCACCGCGAGTTAACACGTTTCCTGCGACGACGCTTCTCTGTTGCAGGGGTCAAGTGACCCACCCGCAGGCCACGTGACAGAAAACGAGTGGACTCCTTCTAGCCTGAGGAAAGGCTAACGTGAGGGTCTCTGAGACCACTTCCACACCGGAGTGCTTGGGCATAACTCCTGCAAGGTCCCTTCACACGACCGGGCAGTGTCTGAAGACAGTGTCGGCAAACACCCATATACGGATATCAAAAGCTAACTTTACTCTCTACTCTGGAATCAGGTCGGAAGTCAAGGGACTGCACAGTGCCTTGACTGTGCCTTAATGCCCGTTCATGGGTGTCGTTCGCCACCGTCTCTAGACACTGAATGATCGTGTTAAGGATCCTTCAGTTGGACACACGCGTAATCCTACACTACATATATATATATATATGTAGAATTATCCGTGTGTCTATATATATGTATATCGATGTCTCGTACGTTCTGCAATTTTCATGCATCAGTGCGAGATGTTCCATCGCCCACGCACGTTCCTCATGATTGTTCGAATATACGTGCTATTAACAACTAATTTCTCTGCTTAAGAATTGACAGGAGCAAAGATTTCGCGCGAAGCTTCAAAATTCTTCAATTTTGCTGGGATGTTACACAGCTCTCAGCTTCTGCCTTTGTTTTTTCACTAAATATTCCCGAATGCTACACAACTTTTGTTTCAAGTTGACGGACGAAGTAATGCTTGAAGTTAGAATCGCTCATTCAAACGCAATTGTAGCTTCACCTAAATGAGCGTCGGGCGGCGCTTGTGTCCGAGCACTTCCGTCTCTGGGGTCCGTTGTGCTGTAATAACATCCAAACTTTGCGGGAAAAAGCGCAATTTTCTCTCTTACAAACCTTGCTGACGTCAAGTGTAAAATCAAGCAGACCTAAGTAGTCAAAGTAGAGCGTCAACACCATGCCCAACTCAGCAGAACTATGTAGATATTGGTGCTCAGCAGGACTAAGTAGAGCTAAGTAGGGCTAAGTAGGACTAAGTAGAATTGAGTAGAACTAGGTAGAGCTAAATAGAAATGAGTAGAACTGATTAAAATTGGGTAGAACTTAGTAGAACTGAGTAGAACTAGGTAGAGCTAAATAGAAATGAGCAGAACTGAGTAGAATAGAGTTGAACTTAGTAGAACTGAGTAAAACTAGGTAGAGCTAATTAGAAGTATGTAAAATCAAGTAAAAATATGAAGACCCCAGAAGAACTAAATAGAACCGAGCCGAAATAAGCAGAACTAAGTAACCGTAATTAGGAATTAGCATAACTAAGTAGAAATTAGTAGAACTAATTGGAACTAAGTAGAACTAATTGGAACTAAGTATAACTAATTGGAACTAACTAGAACTAATTGAAACTGATTGGAACTGAGTAGAACTAATTAGAACTAAGGAGAACTGATTGGAACTAAGTTAAAATAATTGGGACTAAGTAGAAATAATTGGAACTAAATAGAACTAATTGGAACTGAGTAGAACTAATTGGAATTAGGTAGAACTAAGAGGCTCAAAAGTCATCTTCTCGTCCCTCTTCAGCAAAACTTCTTCCCTCCTCAGAGCCCTCGTCAGCAGGAAATATTCCTCTAACTTTGAACTGGAATATCTTGAGATTAATCGAGCAGTTACATGCCGCAACGCAATTGAAAACGCGGGTCTCGGCGTACGAACAAATTTCTGCAAGCAGAAAACAAAAGAAAGACGAGACGCACGTCGCATACGGGACTCTGAGATGAAGCGAGGGACAAAGCCTTGAAATTCTGGGGGTGTTAAAACGAACAAAAGCCGCTACCAGACCGTGACTCTGAGGACCTCAATGCGGCAGTGACACAACGTACGGGGGCTGCTGGGCTAAGGCAGGGAGAGGAGGGGTGGGGGGCTGGAGGAGGGCTGCCACGCACCTACACCGACATGACGGGCCAAGTGACTATTCCATGGGGTTGATAACCTATTGCCATCCCGTCAGGCACAATCACGATGGCATGTAATGGGTATAATGGAATACGATAGAATAGGACAACAGGGACAAGCCAAGTGACCATTCCATGGGGTCTCTACCCTATTGCCATCCCATCAGACACAATCACGCACAGACACCTGAGTGAACGTGAAATAGGAAGGCAGGGCAAGTCAAAGGACAAGTAGAATTACAACCACCCGTGTCCCGTGACTACCATCACTACTACTACTACTTCTACTACTACTACCACTACTACCAACTGCACCTATGAAGCCCTGTTTGTTTGAGGTCTCGGAGGTATAGCAAAGTTCCCTAATTCACGAATTGCGAGTGTGAGTTACGCGTCAGTCAGAAATCTGATGTGATTACCAACCGTCGTGATTTAGAAATACAGGGCTAAATTTCGTGAATTACTGTCTATGATGTCAAAACCTTATCGTGAATTAGAGCTTGCATGAATTAAAAAACCGGAAACTCGAGAGCTGTTGCGCATTTTCCATTTAGGTATGTTCTCATTCCTGAACGCAATTCGCTCCTCCTAAAAATTTGAACTCACGCGAAAACAAAATTTCACACACTGCGGTATAAATTAATGACTTCAGATCAAAAGTTGTTTATTATTCTCTGACGTTGGGAAGACGAGCACAGCGAGCCTTGCGGTGCGCACGAGGACGATCGCAACCAAGAAGAAATCGAACCCAGCCAAACCCTGTTGCCCACAGAACATGTCAACTCGACGCCACGTCACTGGTGTCAAGAACTCGATGACGATGCTTCCATTTAAACGTGCGAAAATGATGTAACATTGACACATGGTCGAAAAGTTCCTGCTGGTGTTGTTCATTTTAGAGGCAATGCGTCGCTGTTCAAACGATGTCTTGAGACTTGCAAGCAAGATAATCGACGCGCATGGTGAATTTAAGTGAAGGACTGGCGTGTGAATGCACAGCGAGCTAAATGAAGGTCATTTCTTATTCAGCTTGCAAGATTGTAAATGCTGCCACTTCTTGTAACGGTCAAAGCGACCGGCATGCCAAGACGCGGTCTATCGAAGGCTTTTATTCGATTGTTAATCCATTCGAGGCGGAGGAAGTACACATGCATAGATGTTTCAAAACCGGATTCATTCAGCGGTGTTCCCTTATTTAGTCGCTGTGTTGTTGTTGATGATTTTGTCTGATAGGCTTGCGCGGCAGCTACGATGCATAAACTGTGTTTACATCGCCAAGAGCGATGGAAGATACTGTACACAGACTTTCCTCGCTTTAACGCCCACGCCCTGTACTTTTTATTTAGTTGCTGATGTCAGCTATAAATGATGTGAGCGTTAACTTGAGATGGCTATAAAAACTAATGTTGCCCAAAATTAAACGTTTATACCCCAAATATCCTAAGCCAATACCCCAAAGCAAATGCCCCAAGAACGAGAACTGACCAGCACAAAAAGCAATACCATAAAATCTTTATAGGTCACAAATACCTTCAGAACGACAAACAATAAGTACAGGAAGCAAAATCATTAGATGTCCTAACAACAGAACAAGAGGATGCGAAAATGTACCAGTTATAAAATCATATTGAAAATAGTCAGCACCGTTAATTTTAGTTACTGTCCGTAAAACGAGATGCGATTGCCGTTAATGTGACGCATGGATTGGACGTTAAAGAGAGGACGGCCTCGAGATTGAAGGTTTTGACATTTTTCAGAACTTGTTAGCTAGATGCTTTGCCACTTGGAATAGGTTACAAACAAATTTAACCCATATGGGATAGCCGTTGTAGTTCAATACTGTTTGAACTTATACGTAAACAACATTATTTAAAAATCAAGAAAGGAATACTACAAAGGTTAATTGAAGATATCGCAAGTGCGTGATTATGATTTTTCGTACTGTACCATGATTAGAAAACTCATGGCAGTCCTTTTCGCATCCATGGAAAATCATAAAAACCATTTATAAGGCAAAAAAATAAGCTGCAAAGAAATGAATTATATGATGTAAATCAATTATTCATTGTTACTCTACTACATAGAATCACCACCTATGACACACCCTTCATTAAGTAAGATTTAATTTAAATAAATTTATTCATTTTATGCATCCTTTAGCGATTCACTGTACTTAGTTTAAATACGCCTGCGAATTCAAGTAGAATTACGCCTAAAAATTCAAATAAGAATATATTTATAAACTCAAATACACTTCTCAAAATGCAAATATACATAATTACGTACCTATATGAATTCAAATATAATTACGTCGATAAATCCGGATATATGTACATACCCAGTTACGTCTATTAATTCAAATCTAATCATGTCTGCAGGGTCAAACAAAATAACGTTTGTAAAAAATTCTAACAAGCTTCGATCAATAAAATTAAATAAAATACGCTTTTATTTATACTGCTCACATTGGGGGACTCCAAATTTAAATTTTATATTTAAAATACCCAGCAAAAACCATGGCTTCCTTTTCAACCCCTCCCCCCTTCTCTCCAATCCATTCCCCACGCCTCCCTTGCTCCTCCTCCCCAAAAAAACTCCTCCCCAAGCAGGACCCTCGTCCTCGAAGCGTGTTTTGCGTGTAATTCAAGCAGACAAGACGAGCCGTGCTGGCCCGGGACAGCCTCTGAGGGAACACTGAGCGGAGGATGAGGCACATGAAACCCAAAAATGAACCCACCGATCACAAGAGAGCGAATAAGAACGCGAATATCAACTCCCTGCACACTTATGTTACACTTAGGTGTCAACTCGCTGCACACTTATGTGTCAACTCCCTACACACTTATGTGTCAACTCCCTGCACACTTATGTTGTGCGCGCCTGGTCCCTAGCAAGACACTTGAGACACAGAGGAACTGAGAGGGGGTGTTAAAACGAGTAGGTTGTGTGCACGCTCAGGTTCTGAAGGCCCTAAAAAAATGAATGTCATTGAAAAAAGAAAATATGGAAATAACTAAGCAAAATCAATTAAAAAATATATAAATCGGGAACAAAAATAAATGAATCAACCAAAAAACGGGTGAGAGAGAGACTGCGAACGCAAGCGGTGCCTCACTAGACTCGCAGTTTAGACCTTGAAAATACGGCAATCCGAAGATGAACGGCCCCTCCACACACAGGCTCTGCAAGCCCGTCTCAGTCAAACTGTGGCAGCCCCGAAATGAGAACATAGCAGCGACAAAATGACGACTTAGTAACGACAAAATGGGGACTTAGTCGCTACAAAACGGGGACTTTGCAGTGATAAAATGAGAACTCAGTGACGACAAAATGAGAACACGGCAGCGACAAAATGAGAACTTAGTGGCGACAAAATGAGGGCCCTGTCCAAAAAGTCGAGGCAAAGATAAGACGCATCCCCCAAAAAAGAAGAAGAAAGAATAGAGCACAAGCACCACCCCCGCACACAGCTTCTGCAGACCTTCCACGCCAGACCGAGTGCAGCAGGAGGGCGTCCCTGAACAGGACCCTGGTGCTGGGCAACAGCCAGCGAGTCCAGGCACTTGCACGCACCGCTGCCAGCGATGGGTGACCGTCACCAGTGGGACGGAAAATGTCATGTTTAGCGCAGCAACGCGCGCTGCGGTGTTTGGGGCACTTTGCAGCGTAGCAACGCGCGCTGTGGTGTGTTTGGGGCACTTTGCTGCACAGCAANGTGGTGTGCTTGGGGCACTTTGCAGCACAGCAACGCGCGCTGTGGTGTGTTTGAGGCACTTCGTAACGTAGCAACGCGCGCTGTGGTGTGCTTGGGGCACTTCGCAGCGCAGCAACGCGCGCTGCGGTGTGTTTGGTCATTAACCCACACTGCCCAGTGTACTCTTTTGGAAACACGTGAAAAAATTCAAATGCAATAAATGGCCTTGGAAATAAAAATTTCATGGAGGTTACATCATTTTGAACCCTCTTATGAGGTACAATTTACAGCGAATTTGTGCAGAAATCCTCGCAAAATTTATGTGACCTTAAACAAAACCTAACCGACAGAAGTCTCCAAATCCGCTTGGCTCGATCAAACGGCTAATCTGGATCGCGTGAGGCGAGGAAGCCAGCAGAGATGCACACGACGGGACTATGTTTCTGCTTCAAAATTGGTGTCTTCAAAAGTTACTAGTGGGTGCTTGCTTGAAGGTATGGGGAGATGGGAGGTCGGGAGGAGTGAAGGGCGGAGCTAACCTAAAACAAAGGGATGTGATACTGGTTTAGGGCACGCGTCGTCGACTTAACAAGGGCAGGCTTAGAATATCAGATGGTATTGACGGCACTGCAGAAGCATACGTCGTAGAAATGGCGACGTTCAGCGAAAGAGTAATATACAACAAGGATGTTGCATGACAAATTGGCAATATTAGGGGGCAATAATGCGGCAGCGGGGCTTAATAAAATGAGCAATATTCTGCAGCATTGAGTGAAATAGAAAGGTAATATCGCAGAGCAGTAACTTGATGAAAGGGCAATACTTTGAAGAAAGAATGCTGGAACGACGTATTATAAAAAACAATAATTTACAGTAATAACACGGCAGCGACGTATAACAAAGGGGCGACAATGTATACAACGTATACACGAGCAATAACGTGCATCAATAGGGCATTGCACAAGAGCAATACAACAAAGGCCAACAGAAGGGCAATGCACAAGAGCAATACAACACAGGCCGACAAAAGGACAATGCACAAGTGCAATACAACAAAGGCCAACAAAAGTGCAGTGCACAAGAGCAATACAACAAAGGCCAACAAAAGGGCAATGCACAAGAGCAATACAACAAAGGCCGACAAAAGGGCAATGCACAAGAGCAATACAACAAAGGCAAACAAAAGTGCAGTGCACAAGAGCAATACAACAAAGGCCAACAAAAGGACATTGCACAAGAGCAATACAACAAAGGCCAACAAAAGGACATTGCACAAGAGCAATACTACAAAGGCCAACAAAAGTGCAAAACTCGTGGACAGTGAAGCAGCAGCGGCTCAAATCACAGTATTTCCAGGCCTTCATTTTATACGTACAAACGCAAGGCGCACGCATGCGTGTTTTTGTATTTGCATTTCTGTAGTTAAGAAGCGGAATTGAACACACGCTCCCACACCTCGCCCATCATTGCATAGCCATGAGAAAGACACACACATCGTAAAGAAGAGACGCGCTAATTTCACACATCGTACAGAAAAGACGCAGTAATTTCGCACACTTGGTCTAAAAAACCGTCACGTCTCGCGAGAGACACGCTTGGTAACGCAGGACTACGCTAACACTACTGCAATAGTATTATTGCCTGCGATTGTACTGCCATAGTACAGAATTGTACTATACGGTAGATTGTACTACAGCTCGACGCGTTTCTGGATATTATGTCGTAGTTGGTGGTATCACAGAGTAGTGTACTACATATATGTTTTTTTTGTACTGTGTACATGCGTACAGCGTGTTAGAATGTCCGATGCAGCAGCATCTCGTACACATAAGAGTACTCGCAAAAACTTGAGAATTCCCCCCTCGTTGTATAAAAAATACTTTTTTACGCTACACAATATAAATCTTTCACTCAAATTAAAAATGAACCTATTTTTGCATAACAACAGCATGATACAGTATATTGCTTGTTCGGAAAGAAATTTGAGAGGAAATGTTCATTTTTAATAATATTGCTTCGATTTCAATTTTAAGTGATTGTTGAACAATCATTCACAATATTTGCTGATCAATAGAGGGTTTCACGGTTTATCGCTTGAGCGCAACTCTGAGCTAAGGAATATATCAATAAACATTGACTACTTGAGCGTCCGGCTTCGAGGTACAGGAAGCTCTGCTTGTTCGCACGTTTTCTATCTATCAATAACTCCTCTTTATAAACGTTCAATATCTATCGACGTTTCTTGTCTATAAACGTTTTTCATCTATAGACGTGATTTTCTATTTATGTTTCTTATCCATCAGCGTGGTTTTCTATTTATGTTTCTTATCCATCAGCGTTTCTTATTCATTAACGTTTCCTTTGTATCGACGTTTCTCATTCCTTAACGTTCCTTATCTATCAATACATAGTCTAAAGTCCTCACCCGCAAGCAAGAACCTCGGATACCCTCTTGTACTCTGCATAATCTTTCAGTCTGGCCATGTCGGTTTCCGTTAAGGAAGAACAAGGCCTCCTCTCGCCGAGCAGAACACGGGTTTTTGTCTCACGAGGCCTCTACGATATCCTGAGGATACGAATATTCAAGCATGTTTCGCACGAGAAGGTCGACGGGATCGGCCAGGTGGCCATTTAAACCTCCGGTGCGGGTGCCAGATCGATGGACCTGCCCTATTGAAGCTCGGTGGCCTGTTTGGGTGGCCTGCGTGCGATCTGTTGTTGGGTTCTGACACTGAAATGTTGATTGGATTAATGAATGTTTGTGGTATCTGACAAATGTTTGTAGTATTTGACGAGTATGTGTGATATCTGACAAATATTTGTGGTATTTGACAAATATATGTGGTATGTGACAAATATTTGTGGGACTTGACAAACATGTGTGGTATCTGACAAATATTTGTGGTGTTTGACAAATATGTGTGGTATCTTAAAAATATTTGGGGTATTTGACGAATATTTGTGGTGTATGACACATATTCGTGGCATATGGCACATATTTGTGGCATCTAACATATATTTGCGGCATATGGCACATATTTGTGGCATCTAACATATACTTGCGTCATATGGCACATGTTTGTGGCATCTAACATATATTTGCGGCAAACGAATGGTACACAAAATGTTTCGAATGCTTCAAACGCCTCCTCTCCTCCGCCATCTTGGATGGGAGAGTGGGTGCGGCCCCGCAGCCTGAGGAGGACGGCCTGAGGGCAGGAGACGCGTCCCTGTCTCTCTCTCGGGTGGTTTTGGGCTTGTTTTTGTCCTCATTTTATCTTGATCTCAAATTTTTCCCAAATGTTCATCACAGCGGACAAAAGGCCTGCATCGCTGCATCAGGAGGATAAAATATCGCTCCATAGATCGCCAGACAGCACAGTTGGAAGCCTCCTGGCATGACACTGCGAATCTGCACGCTGCATGCATGCCCTGTGTGGTGTACACAGGCCGCTGTGTGTGTGTGNGCTGTGTGTGTGTGTGGTGTACACAGGCCGCTGTGTGTGTGTGTGGTGTACACAGGCCGCTGTGTGCATGTGTGGTGTACACAGCTCGCTTAGACAGGGTGCTCGGGATATGTTAAAGCGTTTCTCAATGAAAAGAAAAAGTGCTTGGCCGCGTAAAGAAAATTACTCATAGAGTGTCAGTTTCATTGTTTTAGATCCAACTCGCAGCGAAAGCCCGCATCCCGATGTCACGGTCCTCGATCACTTGTTTTCCCAGCAGATTTTCGATGAATTCTGCCGTATGAGTGCAACGCCTGTTATGATCTTTGAGACGAGCCACACCCTCGTAGTCTCCCCTGCACTTTTCCAGTTCAGGCTTGAGTGTTTTTCCAGTGTTCCAAGCGCAGTGAACAGCGCCCTAATTTCATTGTTTTGGTGACCGGCGACGACCATCGTGATGCAGGTTATTCTCTTCCAATTTCCAGGAGATTTCCCGTCCTGCATTTTCGCTATCATCACGTCCACGAATGAACTAGAAATAAGTTTCTATCTCACGTTGTACGAGTAAATATCTCCAACCTGTCAAATTAAAAACTCTTAAATTTTATCCTGAACTCCTTGTACGCGCTGCAGCGTGTGTTGCACTACACAGGCCAATGATACAGGCCCCTGTGTGTGTTGCACTACACAGCTAGGCAGAAACTCACATGGATCATAATGATGGTATTGATATATTCATATTCATACCATAATGTACCATTTCACCCACGGCGCAAGATTACGCGCCCACTGTACATACATGCGTACATCCACAAAAGTTTGGCATTGCTAGAAATGAGACACATTTTTATCCCGCGCTACCACTCTTAGATATGGTCGTGACGTCACTCCTCACCTCGCAGGCTCTGGGTTTCCTTCAATGGAACTTCGGGAGCTCGGCCTCTGCGAGACCCTGGAGCGCCTCCATTATAGAATACATCTCTACGCGCCGTCATTGCGCTTGAGTCTCACACATGCAGGGTTTCGATCGTATTTCACACTACTGAAGATGAGCATAGAAAGTGCTCCAAAGCTCTAGTTTTAATGAATTTTTTCAGAAACAGTTTGTTTTCTTGAACCTTCATATTAAAGTTTACAATGAAATTACACCTGAGTCACGTTACTGTGTTAATAAAAGAACATGATTTAATGATTCTTTGTAACCGAACAAAGTCCAAAACGAAGATGATTTGAGCGTTAGAGCTTGGCTCTTGTAGTAAAGTCAACGTATGGTCAATGTCGCTTTTCTTGAACCGAATACCAGTGAGAAATGCACGTGCAGGTACAATGCTAAAGCCAGGCTTCACAAAAGCGGCGGGCGCTTCCTAAGTTCGCAACAAACCGCAAATGCAGTGAAACGAAAATGCAGCGAAAGGCAAATGCAGCGAAACGCAAATGCAGTGAAACGCAAATGCAACGAAACGCAATGCATCGAACGCAATTCAACGAAACGCAAATGCAAATACAGCGAAACGCAAATGCAACGAAATGCAAATGCAGCGAAACATAAATGCAGGTACAATGCAAAAGCCAGGCTCAAGAGGAACGGAGGGCGCTTCCCATGGGTTCGCCACGAAAGACGTCAGGAAATGACACGTGACTGAAAGGGACGTAAATGAGGTGGCCCGGCGCACTTGGTTTCCACTTCACTTTATTTCCCACTAAATAACTCTGAGTTGACAAGCCCGAAAACGATTCCTTTGCGTAAAGTTATGGAAATATTTTGA
Source organism: Orchestia grillus (assembly GCA_014899125.1). Lineage (NCBI taxonomy): Eukaryota > Metazoa > Arthropoda > Malacostraca > Amphipoda > Talitridae > Orchestia > Orchestia grillus. Next base: position 91 of record VOMN01077110.1, on the reverse strand, counting down.
GGTCTTCCTCGGTCGACCTTGGGCGCAGCGCTGCTTGCAGGGCTCTGTTCCTGCATCAAACGAACAAGAAGAAGAGGAAAGAAAAGAAACA
>VOMN01077108.1:0-15330 GCA_014899125.1 Orchestia grillus | reverse complement strand
TGAACAAATATCAGAGAAATAGGAAATAACTTGGGACAACAAAGAGCTGAAAGTCTACGGTGAGAGCGCCAACTATACAGCGATGCAGAATAAGCGAGGCCACAGGACCTCGTACCGATATTTTGATAGGGCTTTCCCTCATTGGGCCCTCGAACGTTGAAGTGTGGGCCAGTATTACACGAATTTGTGTGACTGCTGAAACTAGTTAATAATGTCTTTCTTTGGTTAGAGAAAATAATGGTGTATATTGTTCAATATATCCGTGCTATAGGGAAGCTAACCTAATACCAAATGATAAGCTCCACTTCTTGAAACCCGTTTCTCTAACTTCTAATGTTTTTAGATCATTTTAATAATCGTCAAAATAGGATGAATTCGCAGTGAATAAAATTCACCGCGAAAGGATTTTCGTTCAGGTTGAAAGGAAAAATTCAACTCTCATTTCTGAGTTTTCCGGTGATCGCAGGGAAGCATTTTGGCTGGAGCAAACAATCGGGTTGGCTGTGCAGAGGGGCAATGCGTTCAGTCTTCTTGCTTCGGTCAGGGAGGGAAGTTTGATGCCTCGGGGTCACAGCACTCTTGTGATGTAGCGCGCGCACCCACAACGGTGTAAGCCACCAACATAGGCGTCTGGTCGGAGCCTTGTTCTTTGACCTGTTGCCAGATCCATGTTTTTAATGTCAGTAATAAAATTTTAAATTTTTAAAACAATAAAATTGCGTTTTCAACGACTTGGTTGCAGGTGGGTGCTTTCTTACATTAAACTCTGAAGATCGTGGTTTAACAACATCGAAAGAACTTGATAATCATACGAAGATAAATCCTAGTTAGCATGTCCTCGTCGATGAGGACATGCTATGATTAGTAACTTCTTCAAGAATATTCCTGAATTCGCTGGTATGAAAGCCTTTTTCTGAGTATCGTGGGTCCCCTGATGCTGAACAAGGCTTAGGAATTTTCCAACGAGGCAGCTACGTGAGCGAAAGCTAAACATCGCTCTCCCCCTGACGTCTTGTGGACCATAGCGGCTGCGGAGGCACTAGGGACAGACATTTCCGTACACGAACATTTCCCACCTCTTGATTAATTTGATAGCTGTATGAGCTTTTGATAATTGTGAGAGCTTTCATGAATTGGCAGCGTTTCTGTTGCTCTGAACGTTTAATAGGTATTGATCCTATTTGAGGAGTGATATGTCAACCGAGAGTCTTGGGGTTAGCCGTGCCGTAAATACAATGAAGAATAGTTTGGACGAAACAGGATAATACAGTAGGCTTAGAAGTTTCATTGTTTCCACGCCTGCGTATCGCGACAACAGTCATTATGAGGTCATCAATAGGTACGAGTCTCAAGGCGAAAATGTCATTTCAACGAAGGAGTATAGACCTAATCCTTGCAGCCTGCGTTCATACGAATTGAAAGTCAAGTGAATTGAAACTTAGACCTTGCTTCCTTTCAGTAGCGAGGTGTGTTTATTGCATTGAAAAAAGCGACGTGATTTCCAGCATACATGTCATTCCTGTATTACCGCAAAATACTAGAATCAAGTTAATTTGATAACAGCAAATAGCGCCAACTTCGCTCATAAACGATGTCCATATAATTATGCATGGGAAGATTCAACGAATCGATCAAACGATAATACTCTTCGTTTCACGGAACCATACAATTGAATATGCTTCAAGAACAACGCCAAACTCGCATTCAGCACCGAACACACACATGCTGCACACCGTTACCGCGCCAGCCAAACACGCATTCACCTGTCAAATGAGAACTTACCGAGGGACACAAAACTCGCAGTGACTAAGAGGACGAGGTTCAGAAATAGCTCGCCGTCCTCTACCAGGACTCATAAAGAAGAGCAAGGGTATATGGCGCGCTGCGAAGACGAGTGGCGCATCCGAGTTCGTCACGACCGACAGCCCACATCACGGAGGGCCTGCCAAAACGGGACGTCCGACGCACGCTTGAGGGGGACAAGCGCTTGCCAAGCCACACCGTACGAACGCAAGTCCTCTACTTCAATCCCACTGAAGGCACGCACAGTCTTCAGGGTGCGGCAGAAAGAATGGAGAATTCTGTGCTTTCTCATTAATGCAAAGTCATTGTATATATAATTCAGTACGGCTCATACGAGTGATTGTAACATTTTCTGATTTATATAAAAAATATTTTTATATTTATATAAAAAAGAGGATACCAATTACTGAAATAAATGCTATACATGATACCAGACATGGAGTACCAGATACCTAAAAAAAAAAATACGCTGGTTTTATTCCATTCGACGTATCATTTCTAAATTATTTCAGTCTGAAAAAAATAGAGGCACTGTAAACTCAACAAAACATCTGTCAATACTATTCAATGGCGCCATCCTGATTCGCATCCATTTCCGTCCAGCTTTTAAAAAGCAGGAAGGCCTTCACTGACGACTAAGCATCGTAAGCGCTACCTCGTGTTTGGTAAGAGTCAAACACTGTNGGGCTGCGAGGCCATCACGCTCACCACTAGACCATGGAGCCCACAATAAGGACCAATTCATTTGTTAAATGCATGAAATACTGCGTAAACAGTCGTCCATATTTGACGCGCTAGTGTGCGTATTCACCCTAGTTTTGCGCAAAACGATAAGAACTCAAACTAGAATCTGGCTTGGAATGTCCCTCCAGGACTGGCAGTGGTCGTTACCGGGCTAATTGGCGAGGAGCATCAGCGGCCCCGCCTTCAGCGTGTGGACTGCTGACTTACGACGTCATTACAGCCACTATCGACGGCCACTGAAACAAAATACAGTGACTATCTTACTAAATTACAAAAAACTATCATCCAAAAATGAAAAAACGATCATGATTATTGCCCGGACAAAATTGAAAACCAAAATTCTTGGGACATGAAATCGACTAAGTTTGGAAACATTCGTGTCCTCAACCGTAGAATGAAATATTCTTGTAAAAAAAATTCCACTCCTCAATGAATAATTCTCAAGTTCAATTCTTCGAAACCTTTGTAATTAATATACTCTGGAGCTGAATTACTTTCTCAAGCATTGATTCGGTGCTGAAGAAAGTTTTACTGAATTTTTCCACAACGCAAGAAACGGAAAATCCCCAGCATTTCTGCGAAACGTAAGGCTCTCGACGTTCCAAAGCTGCCATACATATCCCAGACAATGAGAATATGCCTCTAGAACTTTTTATTTCATAGGTATCGTACTATTTCCAAACCTTGTAAATCACCAACTGATTTGATGTTGAGAAACTCATCCAGAGAACAAAGCAGGCGTTGAAAGACAAATTAACAAGTATGGAGGACGATGTATTGCGTCCACAATAGCCACTTACAGCGTTATTAATAAAAACTATCATGGCTTTTCCGTCCGTTAACGCTAGACGCTTTCTAAATAAAATAAAGTTAATAAAAATGAGAAATGATAAAGTAATACGTGCTCTTGAGTCAAGAGCATATATTCCGAATAGCTCGAATTAAACATTGTCAACACAGACAAGTAAGACGTACATCGCGGACATCCTGTACCTACCTAGAAGCGCCGAGTCCCCAAGACGAAGACACGTAGCATTTATCCAAATTCCTCGTAGTCGAAAACACCACAAAAAATACCATCGCAATTCCATGAAATAGAAGAATTGAGACTGACATTAAGCATCGGCTCGAAGAAGAACAAAAAGCATCATAAGTCGTAAAAAATCGCAATAATAGCAGGCTAGCCCCCACCTGTAAGCATTAGCCTCTGGCTAGTGAAAAATGGTGGTAGATGCAGCAGCAGCTGTTGGCTATAGTTGTCATCGAGATCTTACACGATCCCTGGAAGATCGTTCAAGCACGAACAACAGGGTACATACACCAATGTTCTACACTTGAAATTGCCTTCAATTACGCTTTTTCTGGGTTGATTTATAAGCGGCGATTGACAGGCATCCCAGAACGAACCGAGTGCCCCTCCAGGCGATGGAGGGCGAGAGAGGAGGGGTTAAGAATACGAAGTTCCAGGAACTCGAGAACACATGCCCCCATCTCGCTCAAGGTGAGTCGTACAGCATGGAACTGTTCGTTTGTCACCTTCGCTAGCTCTTAATTCAGCAACTCGACAAAATAGTCTCGGTTGAAATGGCGCGAGTCAGAGCGATTCTTACGGTAAACGCGGGGGAGAGACTAACTTGGGAATAATTTTGCAATGAAGAATTCAATTCCATAACGAAGAATGGCTCACATGAGAGCTGAAAACGCATGGTTGCTCGAAATGTGTTACGCGTTTTCTTATAGTTAAACTTACAGCAGATGCCCGTCGGGTTACGTCAACTCATTCATTTCTAATATAAAAAGTCTAAATGCAGGTATGCAAAAAATTATTTCGAAGCATGGAAAAGCAAAGCCATAATTCCTAGTACGCTTAGAAGATCAAGAATATTATGTTTAATTCCACACGCCTATCTCTAAATCATGTTGACAGTGCATTTGACAGCAACCACAACCACCCAGACCGCTTCTCAAACACACTCGGCAGTAGCGGGATCGGTCTACGCGAATCTTAATGGGCCGTCTAATTAAGTCATTGCGTTAACTAAAACGCGTAGTTAAAGTTAGCTCTTACATTTCACAGAAAACTTGTTAAGAAAACTGCAATTAACAGGTAAACTGAAGGACTCAACGTATGAAGTCTACGGATATAAATATAAACATTTTATTTAGTAGAATATGTAAGATAACTCATAAGTTATTAAGTCACAGACACTGAGACATCATATTATAAACAATAGGTTAGTAGACTAACCACATATCAAAATTCCCTCAAACGACCTAAGTTTGTTTTAATAAAAGATAAACTAAATCAGGGATTTTACATATTCTACACACACCAGCGCGAAATAAAAACATACTCGTACCTTCTGAGGTAGAAAAAATGTAATAAAAAAACTCGCTAACACGAATAATTCAACATAGTCGTGATGATAACTTAAATAGAAAGTGTTAAGAAAAATCTGTGCAGCTGGATGTCTAAAATTCTTATCACCAGACCGCATGCAGATTGAGCGACACCATACCTGGCTAACTCGACACCAGTGATAGAAACCTTTCCATTTATAAAATAATTTCTCCATTGAAGGGAAAAAATATGTATTTTTACTCAAATTTTAATAGAATTTGATTCACTGCTCATATAATTTCCATCAAGATAAAGTTAACGTAAGACTTCTTAATAAAAACCTCATCGTTATCCACAGGGAGTTCGACTAATCCGCAGCTCGTGAGTCCAGGAAACAAGATAAGGCCAATGCATTGATAAGGCCCGGGTCATACCGACAGACGAGTTACCTGTTTACAATTAGCGGAACATAATCTGATATAAATAAGGGAAGAACAGGATCCACCTTGTTGGGTATTCAGTTGAAAACATCAGCTGAGTTTATTTTATTAACTTACTTACCCAAGCCTGGGCACACTTAGGCAGCGTGCGTTTTCAAGGGAACAACACAAAACAACGAAAATTTCGAACGTATCCTGAATTTTTGTTAGATGAATGAATAAACGGAGCTTGTGTTTCCAGCCGCACACCCCACTTAGCGCAATATTCACAGACGCCCACCACCCGCACTGTCACGCCAGAGTCCTACTACCGAGACACGTAGCAGGAAACGCATGAGCATCGGACGCGAACGTGACCCCATGTGGCGTGATGGTAGCGGACCCGCGAGAACACACCCGCACAGTTGTATTTTCCCAAGCATTTGAGTTCTTACGCACACCCTTTTAAAAAGGATTGTGTAAAAGCTTGGGGAAATTAAACTTATCCCTGAAGAAGTTCTTTAAATCATCCTTAAAAATGTAACCTGGGAGTTCTATATTTCAATAAATACAAACATCATGTACAATTGTTAAACATGTTAAAATTTCAGGCAGATTTTTGCAATTTTTTCCTCTTTTCGTACTAACCAAAAAATATATCATTACCATGGAACGCAGAAGTAAAATAATGAAAAATTTCGAAACTTACGACAAACTTACAGTTGATTGATTACAATTTTCTTTAACTTTTTCTCAGGCAAGGACGAATTAACCGTTTTTCAGTCAACGCATATTTTTCTGCTTCAGGGAAGCTAACCAGTCAAATTTTTTGTCAGAAAAACCTTACAACGGGTTTCCACGCCCTTCCTTGATCTATCACGGTATGGACACACCACTCCCAAATGCATGTACTCTACTCATACATCAACAGGCATTAAAGTCATCTTGCAAATGCACGCTTTCATTAGGTTGCCTACCAAACAAAAGGTTTAATCGCAACGAAAAAAAGAACTGGTTGAGTAAACTTTAAATATATCGCAACGAACCTTATGCTTCTCTTTGATTGATATCCATTAGGAAATTATAAATAACAGAGTCGAGCAAGAATGCGATACATCAGTATCCATACTACGAAAACCTGAGTCAAGATATGAAAATACTGACTTGAGGGAAAGCATGGAGTGAGAAAATTCCATTTGTGTAAGACGTAAAAGAAGCCTAGAAGATAAACACATTTAACGCAGCACGATATTAAATTGCAGGGTAGAAGTCCCTATTTATAGATCTAAACATTAATCCCCGAATTAATGAAGGGAGGCAATTTCTTTCGGAAACTGTTCTGCTTGGGCAAAAAAGAAAGCGTCGAGATTCTTCGATCAGAGCTTCCATCTGAGAGCGATCGCGTTCGACACTCTCTCGTTGAATTCGAGGACAGTGGGGTCATAAAGAGGAACTGTTGGTGCGGATTATCGTACGAAGATTTCATCAAATTAGTTCAAGATGTGGACTCGCGTCGAGAAAGCAGCAAAGCAACAACGGCATCAGAACGATTCCTCACGACCCTGACCAAAACCGGAGAAAACTTGAAGGAGAAGTTTAAAAGTGTACCTTCTAGCAAGGAAGGCGTAAGACCCCACGATTCAGGTTGTCCTCTAGCGTAGGTCAGCGATACAATTCTTGAAAAACTAGTTTTGCCAGACAACACTAAGACCATGCACGCAGATTGTGCTGTCATCATACCACTAGAAACGAGCTTAGTCAAGTAGCTCAGCAAAATCATATGCCAGTGCGACAAGGAAAAATAGTCATCGGGAGAAGGGGCGAATGAAAGAAGAAGTAAAATTCACCTCGGGACCGTAGTCCGCTGCAATCGTTGCATGAAGCTCTACGTCTCGCTGGACTTTTGCAGGGACGGCCAGGCGGCCATGAAGCGGAAACAGAACATTCCGTCATAGCCTACATTTGGGTAGCTACAAACACAACCCGGTTAGGCCAAAGATAAAAGAGAGGACGGCGACTTCTTCACGTACACATGCCCCTAATGCTCAGGACAAATAATGGCCAATGCCAAGGGAGAGGACACTTTCAACATAATCAAGTCGACGGGCAATAAGGAGGACCGTGGAGTCAACTAGCCTATTTACGTGCCGCTCAAGACCATGATCCAATGAGTAGAGGGACGAAAGCAGGTGTGGCAAGCGCTTGGGGAACTGCCCAAGTGAATTGCTCAACTTCAAATTATTGTTTCCATGTTTCGTACATGCGTAAAATTTAGTTCAAATAAATTTTTAGTGGGTTTGTATAAATCTAATAAATATTTCTTTCTAGTACAATTTGAGTGATTGCATAGATACACTTTGGTCTATAAAAGAAACAAAATTTGAAAATATTTATTAAACCAAACAATGACCTTAATGAGAAACAGTAACAAATTATATGTAAGAAATATTAATATTTTTGTTGTTTTTAGTTAATTACATGTCAAAATTGTCTTTTAAAATAAAAATGCGTAATATTGAGTTTTATTTTAAATTTTGAACGGATATTTGACACATCCAGAACGGCACGCAAATACGAAAATTAATGTAGTTATTCTAAATTGAACAACAAGAAATTGCTGCGTACATGAACAAAGCAAGGCGATAAATCCGAAACCATCGAGAGAGCACCCTGACAATCGGAAAAAATAGCGAAAACATGGAATGGCCAAATCAGTTCTCGTACGCTATAGCTTGAAGTGCAAGATTAGTTCCGAGTCCAACCATACGAAAAAAGGGAAGCTAGTTTTTTCATCTTTATCAACAATGTGTAAAGTCTAAACAGACAGTTCTGTTTAGATTAACACGCTCGAGGGATCTGGAAGTTTAATATTTGTTACAAACAATAACAAGAGATGAACTTTGTTATTCACACTCGACACTCGGATAGAAAGCATTCTTCGAACTGTGTCAAAGCTTTGCATTGTTACTCCAACAAGAAAATTAGAGCGGAATGACGTAATGCAGATTTGCATGCGCCCAGTCACTGGACTGGAGCCAGTAAAGCGAAACGCGCAAAAAGTTCAGTTGAATCTCAACCAAATTTGTTTCATTTCAAGTTACACAATCTATAGCGTTGCTTTCATAGCTTGAAGCCTATCTAGGATATGCCGAGACAGTGAATAGTTGCACCATTTCGTTCCCTTGACTTCTTTTACATTTCAAAACGCCTTCCTTTCAAAAGAAGCAAGATTCAACGACTGAAAAACTGTACAATGGGTCAAATAAGTATTCGGAACGTACCAATTAATTCACATTTTTCGCTATTGAACATTTCGAAAAACATAAGAGAATTGTGAGTCCTACATAAGAAAGGGCAAGATCGAACACATTAGGTAATGTTTAGTGAATAAGAATTTCTTTGAAAATGTTCATTTAACAATTGAAAGAAAAATATAGTGAAAACGCATTGGTAACCAAGTTTTAAAATCCTCGAATGATTCAATTCAGAACAACAAACATGATATACATGAACGAAATTTTGTTCTTCCGTTTTCCAGAAAATCTCAAAACAGTCTACGTAGTCTAGAACGGTACATTGACCGGTGAGGCAACACCGGTTTCAGTGAGGCAACAGACTCTTTCCAAGTAATAAGTCTCAAAATCCTCACGATGCCAAATTAAAAGGAACACTGTATTCAAGTGAGGAGTATTATTATAATGGAAAACAAGGCTGGCACCGGTTACAGGAAAATATCCAGGAAATTCTCTATACCTATTAGCAATGCACAGGCTATTATAAAGAAATGGAAATCTGAAGGAATTGTGATCTATAAATCATAATCGGGTGCTCAAAGTGAACTATCACAACGAGATCGCTCTAAATTGTCACAATGTTTAAGAAAGACCCTCAGATATCTAACCGAAAATCACCAGAACATTTGTCATCAGCAGGGGTGAACATATCAACGCAAACCATTAGCAATGTTCTGTGTAAAGAAAACCGGAAAAAACGCGCTGCTGTTAAAGTCCCACTGCTGAAGAAAGAACATGTTGCATCTCGATTGCAATATGCACATGATCCCAACGAAAGAGATAACTATAAGAAGCGGGAATGTTTGTGCAGTTTTCAAATATTCTTTGTAACTTGTAATTTTTTACACATTTCACATGTTTAAAAATTCATCACAGCGTCTGCACTCATCTTTTCTACCGGACACGTGGCGACGAAGTGCAAAAGGCTACGAATAGCGCTACAGTAATCCCATTGAACTGGTTCAAGACTTGACGACAGCTACGCACGCGTACTAGACTACAAGGCCGAACTGGACTAAGTGGCTGCATTCGACGTTACTTCGATGCAAACTTATAACCACTCACTCCACAGTTTCTTAATGTTTTTCACTCCTCTAAATCTTTTCTGTAACTACTACTACTACTGCTGCTACTACTAGGATTTGCGCAATACTTCATTGTTTACAAAATGATTCATAAAAGGGGTATATGTAAAATGCAAGAAGTTTTGCACATCATGCTTTACGGTAATCGTTCAACTTGTGCGACGTTTAACAGAAGAAACTAATTGGTTGCAATTAAGCATTAGTTAATTTTTCGAATTTCAATGTGGCATCCACCTTTCAACACCATCATGACAAAACTAAGATAAAGAATTCAAATAGGGCACATGAATATAATACTCGGCCATCTGACCTCAATTCCATGTTTTTAGGTCAAGTGTCCCGATAGCTTGACGCGCTCGATCGAAGCCAGGAGTGTCTGACAAAACTAATGCCCCAAGTAATGGCAGCGCGTCAGGCAAGCTGCATACGGGGCAGAGCGATAGCTCTCACGCTGGACAGCGAGCAATTCTTACTTAATTTTTAGCAACGAAAATAAGCATACTCGTACTTGGAAAATTCTTATGTTAATTTAGAAATCACAGAAAACTACTTTAAAAATTCAGCGGCTAAAAGCACATGGTTAACATAGTGAATGAAATGGAGAGTCGAATGGGAGTTCCACAAAGAATTCCAAAACGCATTACGAGACTCTAACATTAAACAGATACAACAAAGACGAGCGTTCAGTCATGGAACGAGTTTTCCGTGTACCGGTTTGAGGTGTTGAACATATTTCCAGCACCTGAATCTTTCAAACTGTTAAAGCTAACGTAACAAAATACTTTCCCAAGTCCCAACCAGCCAAAATCAGTATATTTATCATAATTTGAAAAGCCTTGTAAAAGGGGTTTCACGAGAAAGATCCCGAACGGATCACTAAACATCCGAGCAGATTACTAAGCGACACTGAGAGCAGAGTGATACGAAGCCAGGGTTACGATCGAGCGAGAACTAAACTTGCTTGCTCTCAAGGCGCTACAGCAATCAAAACTTTCACAAGCTTCGATGACAGGGCGCACAGCCTTGCAGAACTTCAATGCATGTATCATCATTGTTACACAGCACACCTTGATAGCACACTACAGCAAAATGATTCTACTTTCAAAACAATACTCGGGTGTATGACATAGGAAAACGAAAGGAATTTGATATTTATTTTAAATTAAAATTCAAACAATTTTCATGTATTCACTTTGTTGAATTTATTAGACCAACCACCCAGGGTAAGATATAATCTACAGTTGTCATAGTTTGTGTTTTGTGCCGAGATAATTTGTTTGATACTATATCAGTATGGGCAAGTTCTTTCATAAAAGTGATATCTTTAATACAAGAACAGAATTACTGTTGGAGATCTAATTTATTCACATCAACATTCCCCGAATGAATAATGAATAACAAAAGAATTCCTTGCTTGAAACAATTTTTAGAAACATTTTTTCATACTTCTTTCTTTTTCCCATTTTCATGACAGGTGGTCTAATAAATTAGCCAGAACCATACATTACACTCGAGAACGCTACAATGCAAATTATCTCAGGTTGAAGGATATTTTTGTCAGATTTTCAAGATCAAAATCTTGTACTGGGGAATAAAAACGAGAATCTCACACACACAAAGCTGAGGCGGTACTGTACCTACTTCTTGTGGTTCAATTTTTGTAATATGAAAACATCTAAATTTTCATAAAGCCAGTTGAAGCATACGAACTAAATAAAATTATTCAATATACGAACACATAAAACACCCAACGTCAAGAACTAGCAATTTTTCTACATACTCTGATAGGAGTGATAAAATATTCAGTTACTTGTTCGATGGTGATTTGATCAGTCTTCAATAATGGAGAGCTACTTTTCTATTCATGCAGAAGCTTAATCCTAAATCAAACTCTTTCTTTGAGCACCTCAACAAGAAAAAATAAAAGCAAGCAACACGTAACATCATTGAGAGAAACATCAAGTTCGCAGAACATTAACGACGTCCCTTTTATTCGCAAAAGAAAAAGAAAGAAAAAGAAAGGCAAGTAAAATTGTACGTAAGCGTTAACATATTTTCCTCATGCAAGAGACACTGAGGCAAACACAAACGTGACGTCAATGCACTCACGCAGTCCGCAAAAACTGCATCTCAAAGTGCACAAATACGATCACGTTGGCAATTTTCTTACTACTGTATGCAATGAAATTGGTTTTCTTCCTGAATTAGGATGGAGGTGTACGAGAGAAGCGTGTTCTTTGAATAAATTAGAGCGTTCCGGGCACTTCGCTCTCCAAACAGCCTCTAATTTCTCTAGCTTTGCCACTGCCCGAACAGGAGCACATGTTCGTCTCACCACCAAGGCAATAATATATTAGTACGACTCCGCCTGAATAAACAACGCTGATTCCAGTTCTCACATTCAAAGAAATTAGATCAAGTTTCTCAAGAATTTTCCAGAAAAATGCGCGGGAATGTCTGGTACGTTTTGGCGATATTTTCGCCTCGTCGTTGCCATCCTAACGACAAACTATGCTCAAGCTACGCAATGAATACGCCTGTCGATAAAAAAATTCATGCTTTTACAATCCAAAAATCATTGGCATTTTCATTATACTTCATTAAACAATACATAGCTCTTGTACCTCACCTCGTCTTCGATTCACCGAGTACAATAAACCTCTTTTTAGAAGGTCAGCGTTTTCAAAACACGCTTCTGCCCACCACGTTGGGCCCATGCACTGGGGTGTGCAGCCCGCTCGAATCCAGACAAGTGCAGGAACACTAGGCAAATAATAATTATAATGACGTAGTTTCTTAAAGTTACACTAGCGAAAGTATTTACAATAAAAATTGGGCAAGTTGGTCCACAATTCTACTTACATTTCGACTTCTATTATGCAAGACTATAAAACTAAGCCCTACTACCCACTCACTTCTACAATGAACATGACTGAGCCTGCGGAGAGTGTCGTATTGTATATATGCATATATTCCATACTGTATTAAAACTTCGACAGCGATTCTCCATAAAGAAAAAATTTAATGCCGACAAATACCTCCCTTGCGAATTTAAAAATGAAGGGTATTGTTTTCACGAATTTCATTATCCAAATAATTTTCCTTTTAATCTGAACTAGCATATTCGAGTAACGAACAAATTTAAAGAAAACTTAAAAATTTGCATTCGTTTCAGTTAGTGCTTTGGTTACGCAAGGTTAGAGTAGTTGAACGCGTGTGCCATATACGGCTCACATCGCAGTCTAAGAATTAAGAATCAAAGGCCCGAACATACCAAACGTCAGGAATACCACCAAGCCAGCTCTAGAAAAATAACTCGGCCCTCAACCTTCACCGAAAACCACGACTTGGCTTGTGGGTACTATTCGAAAAGGAGAAACGAGAGCTCTGGTTCCTGTCAATACGCTCAAAACATACATGAAACAGATGAAGTTCGATTCCTATTAGTTTACACAGTTACAATGAAGAATTATTCACCTGAGGATCGCAGGACATCATAATTAGAACAGATGATGTAAGCACGCAGGGCTACTTGTACTACGAGAATAGGAGCCTAAGCTTTGATAACAAAGAGGGAAAAAATAACTAGATTCATGTCTGCATCTTAATTATCTTGCGATGAAATACAAAGAAAGAATGATAAGACACGAGAAACCCACTCGATAATATTTAGCCGCTACAATCGAAGAGACAAATGCTCACACTGAGACCTATCGCTAATGAAATCTCAGTGGGCACCTGAGGAGGTACCCGCACCACCTCCGCGCCCAGGAGGCGGCGCCTCACACTTACCTCCGCCACCAGGGAGGCAAGATGTCCTGGTGGAACAGGTTTACGCGAGCGGGTGTGGCAGAGAGCTAAGCGCATCAACTCGGCAGTTGATTGAGAATCGAAGTTTTCAATGGCAGTGTTTGGCCGTAAGATTTTTGAAGGCCTTCACTGGATTGGGGGACTGAAATTTTAAAATTGACATGTGTTACAATGAAAATAACTTTACCGCTCTGAAGTTAAAATAAAAACTTCGGAATCGGCCCCCCAGATGCAAAAAGAAAACAACCATAACGCTCTGAAGCTTATAAAGATAATGTAGAACACTTCGGCACCGAAGAGTGCTTCAAATATGTTCACATCATAAAATTTCTGAAGACATGAACAGACATATTACAGCATTCTAAAAAGTAACTAAACGTCCACAACAAATTGAACAAAAATTGTATATATCGAAACTCGTATGAATAAATTCGAATCGCTTCAAAATTGTTCAATATTAAAACCCGCAAAAATTTCCGTAATTTGCGAAAAACTTGAGCTCGCTAGTTGCAATTTTCAACAGGAGCTTTACAACACAGAAACTAGAGGTAAACACAATGTGTGTGCGTAACAAGAAAGGCCCTGTTAATGCCGCTCTGTATGATAATTTGCACGGTTAGCAAGATTAGACTCGTTAATTAACTCGCAAGAATGTCAGACTCTTTAGTTCAAAGCTCCCTACCAGGATGAAATGTGATCCGAAGACAGCAACAATTGTGAGGACCATTTAGTATGGACTTAAGAAAACGTCGAATTTATGCACAGGTGTGTTCCCACACAAGATTCCCTGCGCATAGAAACATCAAGTTAAAAAGGGAGAGGAAAAAGATAAAAAATAATCAGAAGGAGGCATTTAAATAGAAGGAAGCCAAGTGGGTAAGGAAGATAGTACCGAAGGCTTACCTAAAACTGAGGTAACCTACCAGTGTTCCCCTAGAGATGCCAGTTCCCATAACGTAAGATAGAAAAAATTGAATATCCTAACTTTATTGCCAATGGCCTATCCAATGCCGTCCTGAGGGACGCAGCACAAAGAAATAATAAAACAAAGAGCGTAACGATCATCATGTCATCTTGCAAGAGTTGTTTGAATGAGCAACCCTAAATTGCTTAGACTCGTCCCAAAAACTCAAGAATTCTATCGTGTTAGCTGAAATATTAAGAGTAGTAGACTAAATCTTCGCAGAATGAGCAAACATGTCTTAATTAAAGATAATAAATCCGTCAATGAAATTTGGTGGACTACAAAAAATTGTTCATTGACGACAAAAAAATTTTGCTGATTGGCCGGACCACCCATGAGATGAACGCATACACCACACTTCATGAATACTTTGAAAACTGACCACTCAAAACACTCGTGCATTGGGGCACTCACGGTATAATTACACAAGTACAAAGCCTCTCGCCCACAGACAGACACCAAAAAGTTCAGTGCAGCGACGTTGACACCGAAATGGAATTACTGAGTCGGCAAATACGGCAGACGTCTGAGGGAACAGCTTACAAAGCACTAAGCTGATGCGGCGCGTGCCAGGGCGGTAACGTCATGTTCTCCATTTGATATGAATGGTATAAAAACAAAGGTTTAATACACAAGGAATAGAACTGTAAATTTTTTAAAACAGTATTAATAATGTTACATTCGTATGACCATAGTTTACCAATTCTAGGTAGCTACGTCGATAGCGTTACTAGTGATCAGAAGCATCTCAGGAAGACGAAAAATGAATAACGTATCGTTAAGATAAAGTAAAAATGCCCGTATGCACGGAATGCTGCCATCCGTATATGTTATGAACTTATTATATGCCCTGTATTTCTAGGCAGTCGAA
>VOMN01077106.1:0-17579 GCA_014899125.1 Orchestia grillus | reverse complement strand
AATTGTACGTTACTATACTCTAACTCCTATTCGGGAACATAAGATAAATAGTCATATAGTGACGAGCTGCTGTTTTTGAGCAATGATTAATCATGTGAAAACACTCAACGCGCTACCAAGCACGTTCAAGTCGCCAAAATAAACATTTGAATGAAAGCCCATGACAATTCATTAGACAGAAACATTTTTGGTGCGTGCAACTCGCTTCGTTTGCTATGTTGATGTTGGCACAGCTTGAGTCGCAAAATTTCGTCTCCTCACTCATATTTACGCTTCGATTTTGGTATCTAGTAGAAATTTTGCGTACCATTGTCCATTGGGTACAGAAAATTGGCTGCTATCATTTTAACTGTGGCATCTCAACGGCAAGTTTTCATACATACATGTTCGAATACTGTACTGCGAGCATTGAAAGCTGACTCATCACAAATTGTAGAACTTGCTTTGAAAGCTTTAGAGGAACTTAGAAGCTGGAGAGCTTAAGCCTCATCGTTCCTGTGTAAGAAGCACAGTCCTCTAAAACAGGCCACCGTTCTCGCAAGATGAAGAAAGGTATTGAAAATTCATAATTTTTTTTTTGTGCCACAGCTTCCCTACAGAAGAGGAGGGCCAACAAAATTTTGAGCTTCAATCGCAATTGTTATTTCGACTGAGTTTCTTTAGTATCATTACTGCAATGGCATGTAACAATGATACACTCAAAGAGGGATGGATCCAAGTCTGCCTCAACTTTTAAAAGCTTAAGCCATGCAATGCACACTCTGGGGTTGGCTAGGCAACGACCTCTAGCCAACAGGTTTTGCAAGCGCTGCGGCTGAAAAAACTCGCCCAATGCGCAGAAATATGTCTTAATTGTTCGACTTTGTCTGTGTAAGTTTTGAGAATATTTATCAGGAAAATGACTAAAGTTATTAGGAAAATTTGAGAGCCTAAACTGAAAAATAATTCAATATTAATTCCCTTTCTAAGCTCACAGATCGCATCAATATTGCGGGATGGACAGTGTGTAAGCACGGGGTTGCGCAATAGAATTCTTATGTACTCATGTATGAATACAATATGATCAATATGATTTCCTAAAAATTTCTTCATGGTTCATAATTAGCAAAATTTTTGTCTAAATTTATAAGTAGTTCATTAAAAAAGTACTATGGGACTTATAATTCTAAAAAATTTCACAACGTAAATGTAAGCCCTCAAACATAATCAACCTGAAATAAGTTGGACAATATATATGGGTAATTAAAAATATGGTGTATAAAAGAACCTTTATTAATTCCAACACGTTTTACCGTTGGGTTTTCAATGCCTTTCAACTACTGGCGTGGTGAGGGATGTGAGGAATGCGTGGTTTAAACTTCCTTTTCCAAGGGAAGTACTCCCTGCTTACGCGAAAATGCCTTCGACTGAGCCGAGATTTGAACCAGGGTCTCTCGGTTACGAGGCCAGCACGCTAGCAGTACGCCGTGGAGCCCACATAAATAAATAATAGGTCATTCACCACGTTACCTTTTATGATAGAAAGACCCAACTGGGAGCAACTCATGAAAGGCCCATATAGCATCCCTTGCTTCCGGGAGCCAGATGCTGATTCAGGCGTGCAGGACCTAGTGGAACACGCTCTCCGTGCTGAATGTTCTAACCGTCCACTGAACCGCCTCTTTACTGAGACAGCACGGGAAAGAGACAACCTGGTGACTACACTATCCCAATTAGAGCCAATGTCACTTAAACTCGGTGCTGCGATATACGAGCTTAGTAACGTAGCGATCAGAGACAAAATAGTGGCCATATTTCACTCATCATCCTCTGTTCTAAAACTCGTCGCCAAACATCAATCCTTTAGCGAGGTGGTGAAAGCAGCCATCGAGAGGGACCAGTGCCTACTAATGTCTCTCGCAAGCGTATCGGGATCTAGAGGTAGAAAGAGCTTGCATCAAATCATCAGCAATCATATGTCTATCCCACGACCTTATCCTACTGTCACATCCGACTCATTCCGTTGTGATCTCACGGGGAAAGCTCTGGTGAATCCAAGCCAACCATCGGTCATTCATCAATGCAAGATGGTGAGGTGGGAGGAGATCCCTCATGATCTGATCGACAGGAGTGTTAGCGTCAATGTAGACCCAAAGATCGTTCTGTTCACGAAGTCACGAGGTGAGAAGGCTTGCTATATCGGTAGTGACACCGGAAAGAAGAAGACACTTTCTCCTGCAATGCTCGTAAACACAGACCCCATGGACAAAGCTGCCATGAACATCGGTGAACTCAAAAGCTGGCTATGCACAAAAGACCAGTTAGGGTCTCTATTTGACACCCTTATCAGAGAGAAGACACTGACTCATCCTGCCCTAGTCCAAGAAGTGTCGTCTCAGATCGCAGGTGGCACCTTCGAGCATAGGGGCTCATTAATGACGCTATTAAGAGGTGTTCATATCAATTTCAATCCATCCCTCATGTCCTATCTCGAATTGGATACAGGCACAGCTACCTCGTTCGCGAAGAAAGGTGGAGATTTTACCATCATCTTCCAGGCCATCAAAATCAGAGCCGCCAGTGTAATTCTCCACAAGGCACAAGATCATCAGAGGCGAGCTCGTGGCAGGGCGATGGGCACTTGTCCTGGCATGTGACCAGTGCACTCCGCAGAGTATGATGGCGTTGTATCGCTTGTCTGCCCTTCATTGTAATCGGGTGTATGGCTAGGAACTGAAAAACATTTTGTATTCAAAGCCAGAGGTCGCGCGTATTCCTCGCCAAAAGATCGAGAAGACTTGTACGATGCAACCCATGCGTATGTTGCAGAGAAGCTTGTGAGCAGCGCTCTTAAATATGAGAGTATAGATAGCATCATTAGCATGTTTGAGAACACAGGCGCAAGCAGAGCGGAGGACTTTGCTATCACGGCTGTTAGCAGAACCGACATCGCGCGGGTTAACATGGAACTACTCGTGTATTACATCACTCAGCGCTGTCTGCTCCGTCCACCATTCTATCAAACTCTTACAGAGCTACATCTAACCACGGCAGTCAGAGTGGTCAACCCATCCGCTATCATCATGGATCTAATAGTTGGCTCAGGTAGGGCCAAATGTCTGATGGATCTCGACAGGGTCGCGACACCTGATGACTTCGAGACGAAGCTGGGCATAGCCAAGGCGTTGGCACGGATAATCACTACTAAGAGGCTCAAGTCCATAATATCATGGAAGTGGGTATTTACGAACGACTCGGACGAAGCGAGAAGGCGCATCTGCACGCTGAAGGCAGAGAACACCTGCTTGTGCAACCCGGAAGTGGTCGATCAGATCGCCACTATGAGTGAGGGTGAGCTCGCAGCAGTTGAGATACAGCTCGGGATACAAGTCTTGCCTCCTATCCAATGTAACCGAGTGCTCAGAGTATCAACGTCGGATTTACCACCCGCAAGCACATTCGAGGCAGGCAGATTGGCAGAAATGCCTACAGCCATCGCTGCCCCATCCAAGATCAACCCCTTCAGGAATGACTCCGTCTCTTATTATAGCCTTACAGTTAATGCCTCACAAGTGTGGAACATCTTGGGTATTATGCTCAGACTCCCAGTTTGGACTGCACGGGACCGAAGAGGATCAATCGCTGTTGTGGCAGGCCACTACTGTCTACCAAGCTAGTTCCATGACCCGCATCAGAACAGGACGAATCGTATCAATAATGGACCAAGTGATCTATACGATTGATGTGTGCTTCGGCTTACTCTAAAGAGTACTATATCCACAACCTGGGTCAAGATGTCTGCAGGAGACCAAGGAAGGGCGCGCTCATCGTGGTAGTTCTTGTAACTGGAATAAAGTCTTGGCTAGACATGTTTTTGAGACCAAGCGATATTGTTCTGTGCAGACAGACGACCCTACGATGCTGCTACGTGGTGATTAGCTTCCCCCGTCGAAGAGACTGATGTTTGGTACACCAACTGGGACCCTAAAGGGGATTGTGTTCAACTAGACCCCAAAATTACGACCTGTTCTTCCATCACATTCTTTACTGTTTCTCAATTCTCCATCAGAAGGCGAAAAGCAAAAACATGCAAAGAAGAATTGTGAAATTTGACACGCATTTAACTTTAATATGGATTCAGAGAACACAAGTGACGAGCTAAATCAGGGCGCTCTGCGAAGACCGTCCTAGTGGCTCGATGAGGACACTTGACTCGCGTGTGCCTGCCTCGAGAATGCGGAGGCGACAAAGAATAACAGAGCCTCGCCCTCTCAGCTGAACTAACTACGCCGCGAGGATCTGCATGAAGCTTTGAGGCTTCGTTGGAGAACATGAGGATAATTCCCGACGAGATGTAAGGAATGAACGAAGCCGTTTCAGGGAGGGTGGGGTGAAGAACGGGATTTTGAAATTGTAATTGAGGTGGCAAATGTGATGACCATGACCTGGAAAAGGTTCTTTAAGAGAATAGATTTTACCCCGAGATGGCAGTGATAAGGAGCAAAGAATGTTATCTGAAAAGATTAGGGTGAAAATTAGAAGTCGATGGAAAAAAAGAAAACCTCAAAACATCTGGAAGGTCGAAGAAAACTGTGATTGATCAAGTAGCGGGGCACTTGGGAGGAGAAGGCAGGGTAATGAGAATACCACGTTGAAAATTACAAGGTAAAGCACAAATGAGACTGGATTCCAGAAACATCACTGCGGAATCGATGCTCACCAAGACGAAAATTTAACGGCTGCAATGGGTAGAATAAGCAAAATGGATAAAATTGAGAAAAGCATATGGTTTTCAGTAAATCCACCCCGAGACGCTCCGAAAAATCACATTTGCCCAACAAGAAGCAGTCAGAGAAGGCGAAGTTGTCCTCAGTAACTATGTCTTGAATTCTCCTTGAAAACCTATAGGGTAAAAGAGACTTGAAACTACATGCGGGATGGAAAAGCTTCCTCTGCTGACCTCCACCTGGTATCCTTCTCAACTTTTTCAGTAAAGAAATGAAATTTAATTACCAGCAGGTTTCAATCACAAGAACGCTTCTTTGTGGTCTTGAAACAGTGGTTTTAACATCAGTGAACAGAACCAAAAGAACGGCTCGTGATAGTGTGAGCCTCTGTGACCGAGTCTGATTGCAGTTCATGGTTGTCGTGAAGTCCAAGTTAATACTAAAAATATGCGCACTATCTTAAAGACATTCTATAAACTGAGCAGTAACCCTGGGCTAAGGAGTACTGCATTCCAGGAAAGCTCTGCCTCTTATCTGCTAGGTTGACTTCCTTGCCACTTGGCTGTCGCTCTGCTGGTGCAACAAAAGATATGTTCGCAGAGCTCTTATGTGGTCGTATGATCTGGGCACTAACGCAATGGAGAGATCGGGACTGCACACCCACACATCTCCTTACAGTGCTTTGCATATGGTACATGTTTAACAGTGTGTGGGCCTTGTATTTTATTACTTAATTAAAAGCGGTACGTAGGTAGCGAGATAACCTAAATGACATCTCTTTACGGCACTCACTCCTTAGTACGTTCAAATCCCTTCTTCAGGGAGTGAATACTGAGGTACATAGTTGACAGAATGTTATAATGAAATTAACAAGGCATAGCGAGGAACTGTCAAAATTTGAGAAAAGCTTCTTCCTATTTCGCTATCTCACACGAAAGTAAACCTAGATTGAGTTCTTCTAAGTAGAAAAATCAAATGACAGTAATTTTATCAGTGTGGTGACAAGATATGCCATGTAATATGTGATATGACATGACAACATTAATTTCCATTTCATTCATTGAAGTGCTTTTAAAAAGCCAGCAGTGGTTTCAGAAGAGAATTGAGTAATTGACGTTTTAGCAGGCATTCGAACTATTGGTTGGCCAATGAATATTCAGTTTATGGCCTTTATATTGAGGCCAGTCGAGCAATGAAAGTACAATCAGCGTTTGCGATGCATGGAAGCCATCCAGGCGTCTCGCTCCGGCAGGCAGAGTGCATTAGACTCTCTCAGAGCAAAGGAGGAAATATTTCCCGGAAAAATGGAAAGAAAAATATGAATTTAACGACATATTCTGAACTCGATATTCTAATCCTCATTATAGTCGAAACATAATTCATTCACTTAAAATTCATTGAAATAATTTGAAGGTAATTTCCGCTCAGTCCTACAACAAAGTACGCTTGTGATGCCAAAGGCCCAACGTTCTTACCAAAATTACAAGAGCGCAAAAAAAAGTCTCCGCTTCAAATGATCACCTAAGAAATGTGCGTAAATAACGACTATCTTCCCAACAATTACCCGTAGGTGTAGGTTGATTAAAATGTTCGGTAAAGAAATTACAGATGACTCGCTAAGTTTCCTCGAGACTCTCAACCTCCGTGTGCGTCACACATCATACAATTTGGCGCGTGACTACGTTGACTGAGTGCGGGAGTAGCGCCGTTTTAGTGCGCGACTGTACGTCCACTGAGTGCGGGTGTTTTGCCGTGTCTGGCATGTCACCGAGTGACTCCTGTACCTCTTCGAAGACTCCAGGCGTTTTGCCCGTGAGTTGTATTTTACGTAACTATTTATGATTTTTAAATTAAAGTGTCGAATTATGTATTTATTGAATAATTGAGCTGCGTTTTATTCGCGACAAGATGCCGCATTTACTTGGAGTGCCAGTCGCTGCGTGACTGAATGTTGATGTTCATACGCGGAAGCATGAATTGATACGCAGTGATGCATTAAAACTAGTAAATTAAATACAAGAATGCACCATACATTAGGCATTGATGGATTTTATGATATTTTGACTATACATTGAATACTCAAATTTTGTACTCTGCATCTCAGTTAGCAACCAATATTGTTAGTTTCCAGAATTCTACAGCTTGGTTAGAAATTTTATTCAATTTAAAGCTAGTGTATTTGTTTTAATTCCTTCGTGCGTGGCTTGAGCGTGGTCTCCTACTCACCTACGCGCACCTTGGTGCTGCCCTGACACGGTAGGTACTAGGTCACTATCATCAGTCAAAACGCTGAAGTGCAACGTCAATAGCACGTGATACTCTTGTATGAGAACATGGCGTTCGCCATTCGCGAGAAGTGGTGCAGGGTATTACACGTGACGTTTTTCAAGCCCATGACGAATGAAGGTTGAAAGCACGCAGAAGATTTTCTCTGCAACGTGCCACTCATCATCAGGATAACTGGCCACGGTGAGACGGTCGCCACCCGACTGTTTGTGGTGACCATATCTCGGTTCAATGGCTTTCTGATGAGCTGAAAATGGAACAGTTCTTTTTTTGCGATAACACTTTACTGGCATTCAAAGTTCATGTCGGCCATTTTTTTTTAATTTTCATGTAATGACAACATCGAATACTATCGGTCACTCGTAGGCGACCAGTTTTAAAAGTTAGACTTTTACTTCGAACGAAGACATAATATAAAAAAGTATTCTTTTTACTAACACCGCAAAAACTTTGCTGATCTTTTACCCCTCGGCGATAACCTCTGCAGCTGAGCAGAGCAGCGTTCTGACCCACTCCTGTCCCCTCTTTATTTATTTCACTAATCCAGGCCTCGTTGCAACACGCTGAACCACTCACCAGAACACCAGCCTACTAATGCACTCACGGAGCTATTCATTCCAAAGATCATTCATGAAAAATGTATAATTGTAATTTTTTGATATCTTCTGTGTGCCGATGCTTGACAAAATTTGTGCTCTGCGAGACCAGGTCTCAGAATTTTTATTTAATTGCATTGAATTCCTTCAATTTACTCTGAACTTAGTGAAATTTCTAAGGGCTTCTGTCTCTCCTTCTTTTCTTCTTAACATTTCAATAGGCATATATTAGAAAGCAGAAGGCATGATTGCTCTTATTGAAATTCGTCGTAAGTAATGTTTGTTTCAGTCAAAGACTTTTTTCTACCCCAGTTTGTCTAACATAATTTATCAAGTGTAGCAAAATACCACGTATCCAATTAAATTGCTTCGTAAGTCTTAAAAAGGAAATTATTGAAAGTAAACGACGATTTTCTTCTGAAGTTACGCAATTACATTTACAACATCAGTGAGCTTCTTTCATTAATAATTAATTTTATCTTTTCTAGAATAAGTGAACCATTGGTACCTATGTAAGTCATGTGTTCAGTCCTGTTGCTTCTGCAGGGCTTGTGAAAGTAAATAGAAAACGACCTTACCTAGACAGTTCTGGTGACTTTACCAAATTGTGTTCATATATTAATCACTCTTGGGCTACTAGTTACTTTGAAAACTTTTTGTATTTAAATTTTAACGCACAGAGCTAATCATGCTTTGCCCAAGGAATAAACTAAATAATTTTCTTCCATTCAACTCACGGTTTTTACGTTTCGAAATCGTTCGTTCTTGTTGAGTGGTTTTTGTAACTCAATTCTCGGTGTGGGAGTTGATGCTTTTTTTGTTCAATCTTGGCAAAACATATTTCCGACCACGTTTACACGGCCCGAAAGTTTTGATTTTGGCCTTGAGATCGTTTTCAAGTTTACGACCTATTTGAGATATAGGGAAGACCTGACAACGTCCTCACCCAAATCCTCGAGTTATTCGAGGCATCGCAGAGTTAAGGTGAAGAAAAGAATCCATAACGATACTTCTGAAGATCCTTCGTCTGTTGTTAAAATATATAAGTCAGGGAAATATAAATAAAGCACCTCTAACAATTTATTCAATGACATAATGCAAATTCAGAAAGAAAATATACGAAAATATACGCATGAATAATTTCGATGCGTTCTAAATAATGGTGGAAACAACTTTGAGGAAATATTTAAAAACGTTAACTTTTTTCGCATGTGAGCCACTTTAAGATATCTTTAATTTCTGGGCGTGTGCGCTGGTACAATTGGTGGGTACTCAGAATTGGCAGAACTTCGCAAGCGAGGGCGCGTTTCCTATTTGAGTTGCCTTGGTAAAATGTGTCATGCGAATTCAGGCCGATATCGCGGTGCTTTCGAGCTTGTCAGGCGGGCCGAATTACAGTATAAAACGCGAGTCCCAAAGGTTGGCCAAATCTGGCCGGGTCAAGGGGTCATTTGTGAAATAGTAATGTGGTTGCAAGGATACCCGGGCAGTTGTTTAGGCAGCGCCGATCACGCCTATGAGCTCAGCTAGAGACGCGGGCGCCGCTGCAGGGGCACTTTACGGTCAAGTCAGGGGCTGCGATGGTGCGGGAGGCCATCTCTCCCCTCCCACCAATTTCTAAGATTAAAACTTACAAGTTAACTGAGGTGCAGTATGCACGTTGAAAATGAGGGTGAAAGAGAAAACAATGTAGAGCGCATCTGATTTGAATATTTTGAGCATGGGATCAATTTCGGTAAATAATCTGGAAACCGATAAGAAAAAATATTAAACTACAGCAGGAAATACTTATGAAATAAGTTAAGTAGATAAATCAATGAAATTTTTCGTCGTTCTTCGTGGTGTAAAAGTGTTAAAATTACATTCAGCCCAAGGCTCATTCCAAATATCAGACTTCACGCATGAATTTTATTTTGGCTAAAGCACATTTGGTTTAATTTAATTTTTAGGAGCACTTGCAAATAACAATAATAACTCGAAGAGAAACTTGAATTTCTACTTTCCATTCACTCTTTACGAATACATTTAATAAATCTCGAATTTATTAGATTAGTGGCGTGAGAACGACAGGTACATGGATTGTAATTTTTGTTTGTCCTTCCACCACACGACACAGCGGCACACCAGTCTGAGAAGGGCACTATACATCCCTTGTTCGTAAGAACCCGGATTTTAAAAAAGATTTTACCACCTGTGCCCCATTGGGTCACAAATGCACTGAATTTTCCAATTTTTCGTCTCAAATCGGAGTTTATTTTTTTCACTAGTTGACGCGCCCCGCTATAAATGGTGAGACAAATGATGTTAAATATTCACGACGCCTTCTTTACGGTAACTCTGACATGAAATAGCATTATTTGCAGTATCACTGATTCGGGCTGACTTTTCTGACAGTCTCGCTATTAGTTTAGGAATACGGACCCGGGAATTTTCTCCCATCTAAATCCTTAAGAGCGCGACGGAGAGACGGACCAACCAACCAACCAAGCGAGCAACGACTGTGTGTTAGTATACACGGGGTGTTCGGAAAAGACGAGACTCCTGTAAATCCTAAATAAATATTTTATTTTGAAAATAATAATTAAAAACTATGTACCATTGGAAAGAGAAAATCTGGGATATGATTCGTTTATGACTGTATTTGATACGAATTGCGCAGGATGAGAATAATTTTAATGTTATTTTTTACTATTAACGTTATTTTTAAAACCTAATTAAAAATTTCAAAATATCCTAAATAGTATATAGTTTTTCATTATAACTTCGAAAATTAAATATTTTTGCAGGATTTACAGGGATCCCGTATTTTGTGAACACCTTGTAGTTCGATTTCCTAAGTATTTAAAGCTAAAGAAAATAATTCATTCACTTTAGTCCCAATGAAACGTAACCATGATACGATTGAAAAACCCTGATTTAATTACTTGGAGATGGTTTTGAGTTTCTGCCCTATGTTATTACCGATGATTGTGCGCGGTTACTAACAAGCATGAAGGCAAGAAGACCAGAGTTCTTGTACTGTATAGATTTGTAAATCTCACATCGATACAATAGCGAGGTAGATAAATAACATTATTAAAAAATCACTATTCAGTCGGAACGATGAATTTGTAAAGTATTTTACTCACAGTAGACGTGGATGACTATCCAAAATGACTTATTAACAATGAACTTTTTAATGACTATAGATGTATGATTGACAACAACCTAAAAATCTAGTACATAAAATATTGAGTCTAACTTTGAATTATCTTAAACGGATGTAATATAATCGAAGAAGTGCGACACTGTTCAAGTTGTCTCAATGGAGAATGTTTTCAAGAGCTTGATCTGCCATTTTCGTCTTCGTGTTGCTCATGTACAAGGATATTCCGGACTTGATCATGACCCGGAGCTTCCTCCTGGGAAGCGGAGTTTTATTCAGAAAATATATTACCAGCGAACAGATCAGGAGAAAAATGTTTTCGTTCCTGGGCAAGCTTTCGACTACACAAAAATCATCTTCAGTTTAAAATAAAGAAAAAAATTTTGCCCATGATGGTTTTTGTGAATATCGAAAGCTGGCCAAGTAAGGAATTTATCTTACGTTACTTATTAGAAATATTAATCGGAAAGTAGGAGCACAATATTTTGTGACTTGTAGTATTTAAGAAGTCAAGCTTACGTCAAAATAGAAAAGAACTTTTAATTCATTCAAAATACTTCATGCAAGATCCCTTACAATATGAAAGACTTCTAAATCGAGTTGATTTAGGGTTGGCCAATGTTATTTTTAGAATTCTCGTAAATTTACGGTCCTACCTGAAAATTATTATAAATTTCAATTCGGGTATTAGTTATTAATAAACAAGCATACACACCTGATTAAGGTTAATTTTTTAGAAAAAAATTGTATTTGTTCTCCCCTAGAAACGTCAATGTTGCTCAGCAAAAGTTTGATAGAGTCTGCGCTGATCTCAGCCTAGTTAATTCAGCAAGTCCTATTTGGGCTCAAGAAAAATTCGGCTCTGGTTACGACGGCTCCTGCAGCAAGCGTGCCCCACCGGACGCCTGAGGCTCCGGCCTGAGTTTCACGGGGGAGAAAAGGGACTGAGAAGCTTAGTGTCCACCGCTGCGGTCAGATAAGCACACTCTAGGGTGTGGTGCGATAAAGCGCTCAAATTTATGTCATTTTTTCGCCCATTTGGCGTTTATCGAGCGCTTCAGATATAGACGAGAGAAATTTCTCCCGCCTCACTTAAATCAATTTGTTCCAACATCCAGTTATGTTCGGACGAATAACCGAGCGTCCTTCAGCATCGCCCAAGCAAGGAGAACCGTGCGTCGTTCAGCAATCGTTCAATGGTTCTGTTAGATTTGAGTACGTCCATCATACATACCTTGGTTGCACAGACTGAGCTCGTCATAATCTTTAATTGAAAGTTACGAGTCTAAGAAATTTTTGTTTATATATTATATTTTTCTGTTGACGTTTTTGAAAACGGAAATGTCCTCGGAGGGGCTTTAACCGTAGGTACTCGGTGAGAAAATTCACTATTTTTCACACCCATCTAATCGGAATTGTATGTTACAACAAAATTCGAATGGCTGTTATTTGGTCGTTTGGCAGATTTCAAAAGTGATTTATGTGATATCTTTTACTTGACATTAGCATGCATATGAAGACAGGATTTCCACTGATTCAGTGAGCGGACAACAGACACCAGAAGCTGCACGTCAGGCACGCGCTTCACATTGGAGTAGGCGTATTTCATTGCGAGCACAGCAGCTTAACCCGTGTGACATCCGAGGACTTTTATTTCCGTTACGGCCTCGTAAAAGTTGGATCCAATGTCGTCTGCATTCTGTTTGTCTGAGCCTATCTGTAAGTCGTCTCAAGGGAAAAATATGAAGCACTTTCTGGGCCGCTGAGCGCAAGTAGTGAAGACCATCAATGTCAAGTGAAAATTTTATCACTTCTGCAGGGAAGGAATATGGTCCTCAGAATCCCAGTTTATTCTGCAGATCTTCCATAAAGGAGCTTCGTGTACGAAATGCTCTCTTCTTCCGTTGTCAAATGTCAGTTTTAAAAAATGGCTTGAACTTTTAATGACTTGTTACTTTGAGATCATCCATTCTCTAGGACTCTCAGCAGTTGTCTTGGTGGGAGCGTCGGCTACGCTTGGGTTGCATTGCTGTACGAAAACTTAGAACTCGCACTCCTTACGCAATACTTTGGCAATACGGGAATGAAACATATACGTACAAATGTACAAGGATCATTCGAGTCGACGAGATATACAGTATATGGCGAGAATTTTTCGTAACTTACGCTCTACAGATCTAAAGTGTGAATATGCCATTGTAAGAAATTCTTGCTAGTTTATAAAATATTTCATCGCGCTGAGCCCTGCGGTCGTCTTTTCCGTTGGTGCCAGAGCTTTTCTGGTTTCTGCTTTGAGGAGTTCAAGTCTGTGCAGCGCTCCCACTATCGAGAGGCCTATTGTACACACGCTTCAACCATGCAAGGTTCTCTGCTGGCTGCTCCGCCTGCTCAACCCTGCATTCGGGGAGCTGTCTCGTTGACTGGGCTGATCGAAGGACCGTGGGCTTCTTCTGTCGTGGCGCCTCTCAAAACTGCACAGGGGCTGAGGCTTTCCTCATCAATCTGCATATGCTATCTACCTTTGTTTATGGGTGCATGTTTTCTGTTATTCGTTAAATTTAATTCCTATCTATCACTGCTTCTTATTAAACAAGGAGCTCCAAGGTATTATACTCTACTATTTACTTAAAGCTACTA
Source organism: Orchestia grillus (assembly GCA_014899125.1). Lineage (NCBI taxonomy): Eukaryota > Metazoa > Arthropoda > Malacostraca > Amphipoda > Talitridae > Orchestia > Orchestia grillus. Next base: position 4,209 of record VOMN01077106.1, on the reverse strand, counting down.
GTTTGTCTACCATTGAGAAGTCTGTCATCTGGTTAACGAGTTCTTCATGACTCCAACGTGATAGGCTTCAGTACTTACTTTAATAAATATTTCAAATTCTAACTCTGAACTAAATTTACAATATTTCCACTCGGAACTCTTGCCTTTTCCAGACTTCTCTGTACTTCTCAACCTTTTATGCGCCAATTAGTTTCATAACACTGGGTGCACCATTAGCTCAAGTTTATACCGTAATTTGTGGAGCTGAATCAATCTATTTACCACGGTCATATTCTAAAGATGGATGTTGAGGATTAATTAATGTGCACTTCCTTCCCTTCAGGATCCCCCAGCGGTGACATCGGATCAGTGAGTCTCCATGTTTTCTCTAATTCTTACTGCCATTCAGAGTTCCCAACATCATGATGATTTTGATTAAGGAACCTTTGCTTGCAGTTGGATTGAAATTTGCCAAAATTGACATTGATGTTTTTATACACTATTTTCTATTTGTATTAGAATTTATTTATTATTCTAGCCGGTGATCGTGCTTTGAACTTTGCGCATCGAGGTCGCCTAACGACTCAAAGGGAGCTACCATGATCCTGGTGCTCCCTTAAAGTTTTTAAGAGGTCTCCTGACGCACTACTTTTTCCTTGAAGTTACCTCCAAGCCTAACTTTACTGAGCAATCAAAGTCTAACTTCACTGAGAAATCGAAGTCTAACTTCATTGAGCAATCGAAACCTAACTTCGCTGAACTATCAAAACCTAATTTCACAGAGCTATCGAAGTCTAACTTCACTGAGCAATCGAAGTCTAACTTCACTGAGCAATCAAAGTCTAATTTCACTGAGCAATCAAAGTCTAACTTCACTGAGCAATCAAAGTCTAACTTCACTGAGCAATCAAAGTCTAACTTCACTGAGCAATCAAAGTCTAACTTCACTGAGCAATCAAAGTCTAACTTCACTGAGCAATCAAAGTCTAACTTCACTGAGCAATCAAAGTCTAACTTCACTGAGCAATCAAAGTCTAACTTCACTGAGCAATCAAAGTCTAACTTCACTGAGCAATCAAAGTCTAACTTCACTGAGCAATCAAAGTCTAACTTCACTGAGCAATCAAAGTCTAACTTCACTGAGCAATCAAAGTCTAACTTCACTGAGCAATCAAAGTCTAACTTCACTGAGCAATCAAAGTCTAACTTCACTGAGCAATCAAAGTCTAACTTCACTGAGCAATCAAAGTCTAACTTCACTGAGCAATCAAAGTCTAACTTCACTGAGCAATCAAAGTCTAACTTCACTGAGCAATCAAAGTCTAACTTCACTGAGCAATCAAAGTCTAACTTCACTGAGCAATCAAAGTCTAACTTCACTGAGCAATCAAAGTCTAACTTCAATGAGCAATCAAAGTCTAACTTCAATGAGCAATCAAACCTAACTTCATTGAACAATCACAGTCTGATGCACTGAGCAATCGAAACCTAACTTCACTGAGCAACCGAAACCTAACTTCACTGAACTATCAAAATCTAACTTCACTGAGCAATTGAGACCATTCTCAATATCATATAATCTTTAAAATTGTTTTGAACCTTTTTAGCAAATTTTTTAACGCACCTTTTAACGATAAGAAGTGAAAATACATGTAGACGTAAAAAATCTATTCCGGTCGGACTAGCTGGTCTAAGTTAATCGTATCCGACGTTGAGATTATTGTTCGTTCCTTAATTAAATTTCATCATGAACTGTAAGAAACAAATTTGCCGCTAAATAAAAATGTTTCTATTTCACCTCTTTTATCTATGATCGTGAGACGCTGAAATTCCTTACAGCGTATTATAGGCCAATAAAAAAATTACAGTAGTGCTAGAACTTCTTTCGAGGGACGGCAACATTCCAGTGGAGTTATAAGTGTCCCAAAACCTAAAACAGTTGACATGAATGAAGTAACATATTGAAATTTGATGAAACGTGCCGTAATTATTGACTCATTTTAGGAATATTACAGTTCAAACCCACGTTAGGAGCTAAAATTATTCAAATTTGAATGTAGAACATCATGGCTTATATATATATATACATGAATTACAAAGTTTAAATACATATTATGATGTTAATGGAGAACATTTCGTACTTTGAATAAATTGAGCGAGAATGACTGTAAAGCATAGACTAGAAATTCTAAAGAAATTCGTATACATTTTCAATAATGCTTAGAGACAACAGCCAGAGCTGGCCGGCGAGGAAACGCGAAGATAGATTACGATTTTACAGGTTTTCACCTTCGTTTTACCATATCATTCACAAGGGGGCCAAATAAATAATTTACGTAAGAAAAACGTTTACAAATGCCTCATTTTTAAATATTTTTCTTCAAATGACATGTATTTAAATCCCACGAGAACTACTCTACATTTCCATAGCATTGCGGTGCTTCTTGAACTACAACTGTTGTCATAGCTCATGACGGCCAATTTGGAAGAATTATCTCAGCCAGTAAGCAGGCTTTGCGAGACCGAAATCTGGATAATAATTATTCTCCCAGAGCTGAACCACTACAAAACTCCTTCTGTTCTAAGCAACAAGAGCAATAAGGAAGCTATGACTGTCCGTTGGAGTTAATTTATTCGTGCTCTACGGAAGCAGAGCTCGTTGATGAGGTAAATTTTAGTCATGTTTCAAGGTTAATTGCATAAGCAGCGCCTCATGGAGCGGCGTGCTTCGTGAGCTGATGTGTGTTCGTGCAGCCGCCAGCGTGTGCGGTTGCGAGCGAGCCTGCTGCCTGCAAGGGGCAACCACGACTGCAGATCATACCTCGCCCGCCGCATGACGGCTTTCGGAAATGCTGTGAAGTAAAGAATGTTTGAAAGCAGAAAAGCAAATATCCTCAGTCGAAACGTTACTGTCAAACGAGTATGTTGTTTGCTCAGTATTCGTTATGGTGAGCAAATTCCCTTGTGAGGCTTACAGAGCTGGACTTTCTGGTCATGTTGATGAAACGGAACGAGGTTGTCGAGACGCACTGTTTTACAAATCCAAAATAAACTATCGAATAGAAGAATGCTTTTTAGTCCAAAAACTCGCAGTTCCGTTCCGACAGCAAGATGAAGTGACTGCGCTGAACTTGAGCGAATGATTCAAATCTTGATAGCCTTGTAGTTTTACAGTGTGCTTGCCACATGGGTTGAGGGAATGTAAGAGGCTTCTAAAAAATACAAGATAATTTATCAGCAAGCAATTTGAGTAGCCCATGCCCATCATGATTGCGTGTCATTTTCTCCACTAATATGTGTCGAGATTCCATAATTCATTTCTTCCACCATTGAAGATAATAACCACAGACCTCTTCCATCATTTAATGCTCTACAGAGAGAATACAGGACCATGCGCTAGTTAGTGTGCGAGAGCAAATTCATTCTGCGAATTAATTCCTTCGAAGAACATTTGCAATTTTTGGAATTAATGATGCCTAACAAATCTTGTGAAGGAGGATCATTTGATTTGGTCAGTGGTGCATGGAAACGTAGGGATGAAAGCGCATTGCACAGTGCAATTTGAACGTTGGGTAATTTTCTTCTTCGATTCCAAGCCTGAGGCACTTCTCATGACTCTAAATTGGACCATTGCCCAACTTCCATCCGATCGGCGTTCTCAATTTGCCTGAGATGATGAAAGCGACAACACATAGTTACTTCTTCATGGTTAATGAAATCGACTGACCTAGGGACTGCGCATGCCTATTGTTCAAGTCTTAGTCCACCTTATCACATACAGTGCTTTGAATGATTTTTTGTAAAGAAAAGATGATTTTAAATGTCTGGATCACACCTACAGTACAGTTTATCGATTGCAGTTTTAAGCAGTGCACAAAAATTAATTTTGAAATGAAGAAATGTGAATTCATGGAAAATATAATTAATTTAGAAAAGTATTCCGTCACAAATAAAGGAACGGAAGAGGGTTATTTTGCAAGTGTTACAGAGTACTAGAAGAATGGGTCAATAACCTCGATGGGCAATAAATTAGTCACCTACTACTAATATGGCGTAGGGCCTCGACGAGCAGGAATAATGACGGCAATTCTACGCGGCATTGATCTAAAAGTGTCCTAATGTACACCTGGTTGCTTTCAAGGGGTCCGTCCTATGATTTTTAGAGAACGCGTACGTTTACCGTTTTTTTTTAGCTTATATCATTCAAGAATGAGTACTGAATCACGTGAC